>DWPA01001931.1:0-17011 GCA_018251375.1 Calpodes ethlius
CACAATTGGGGCCTTCCAATTGCTTAATATAACCCAATTACAATGATCTTAATCAAAGTTACCGTAACAATATTCAAATGAAAAGTATAACAGACGGATATGACATTTTATCTTTAGGACAAATACAAGAATAATTGAATCCAAGCAAAGATGTCTAATTTTCTAATACTCTCATCATACAACCATGTGTATGTAAATACGTTAGTGTTATAAACATTTCAAAGAATACCAAGCGACTGATTCAATGTGGCTGATTGAAATTGATTGATGGACTATGTACCTACCACATGATACAGTTATTGCAGTACATATTTTATTCTCCTAACGCAACAAGAATATGATAATAAAAGCTGACTCAGTGACTATACCTGACAGAATGTTCTAGGGTTGATATAAAGACCTTTGAATGATACATGTAAATATTTATTTGCATATCTAGTAACAGATCTTCGCAATAGATTGCAGCAATAAAATTAATAACTACATCATGTAGATTAATTATTGTAGTTAAGTTACATGTAATCATAATTACATGTATTTAAGTTACATGTAACCATAACCACATGTAGTTAAGTTACATGTAATCATATCTACATATATTTAACTACTTTTAATCGTAATTGTATCGTAACCAGATAACAAAATGCATTTAACTATGCTCTACACTGATCTCCAGTATATGAATTTTGCGTACTTTTGATTGCAGAATCAATATTTTAGGTAGACAGGACACACCTGTTTTTTTATGATATTGATAAGTCTGTAATACTGCTAATAATGTATATTTGACTTCCCTCTTGTGGGTTTGGTAGTAGCTGCAATTTCATTTTAGAAATATGGTAACTTGAATGCTTAAAAATTAATAACATGTATTGCCCAAACTATTGTGGACTTTTATAAAAGGCTGATAGATAGATTGATAGATTGCCTAACCTAAGAGTTTCAAATACATCCTGAAAATTATTTGCATTGATAATGATAGCCTGTATCAACTATAGTTATTAAACTAAAACTTCAGTAAATATTCTAAAAAACTGAAAACAATACATAGATATAACTTATTATATGAAATTGTAATATTGAAACAAAAAAACACCACATATTTTTACATTATACCTAAGTTTAAAACTTAACTTATTAACAGTTTTAGAGTATTAATAGTACTTTTATAGAAAAAAAACCAAATACATAATATTCTTGTATTCAAAAGATTCAAAAGAAAAACATCAATGATCCAGCATATTATACTATTATGCTGGATTGGCTTTAAATAGACATGGAAAAAGAGAGCCAAAGTATCTATCTATCTTGGCACTGATGGCTGTGGTGACCAATAATGAGCATGCATGGAATTAGTAGCAGAAAGGAATTATTGAATATCAAGCCATTTTTCAAGCCAAATTGAATTCCCTTGATGACTGAGGCATCTCTAAGCACAGAAATTAGCTGTCATTTTGTATTGTAAAGACTGTCAGTGGTAAAACTCATAAAACATTTGCTTATTAATGATATAAGACTTAACTCACCGCTCTCCCCACTTGGGAACTCTGTTAGTCTTAGTGAGTACTCTCTTTGTATACAAACAGCCATCCTTCACTTGTCTGCTCCAAGTGTCTTCTGATAGGACATGGGTACTGAAAGAAAACACAATTAAAATGTACTGATGAGCCTGACTAATGGATTCTAATGTTTAAAGTTTAAACAAACTAATGCAAACAAATATGTTGTAGGGCAAGTCTATATATTGTTGTAATATTTTTTATCACTAACATTATTGTTATGTTATGTTATTATCAATAAAATTAGCTGGACTAAAACATTTCAAACATTTATTTGAAGTTTATCCAATAGAGAATTTTTTTCACATAAACTAAGTAATGACTAGTTTCGAAAAAAACACCACAGAATAATTCATTATTATTTATTCATCAAACAGATTTATCTATCAGTCTTACAATTACTTTTTTGGGAGTTTATTTTACTTACTTACAGTCAACATTAAGGACATAGTTACTAAAAGAATATTTTCTTAAATGTATACAACTGTGTCTCCCAAAGATTGTAATCACTGGCTGCAACCAGCATTTATAAAATTTTGTATTATTTTTTTTATGTAACTGTAAACAACTGTCAATAATTTTATAGCTATAAAATAATATTATTTGAACACAGATCAAACAATAATACTGTGACATGCTGAATACTTTTACTTAAACCTCATTCAACATACCTTTGTGGATTTGGGTATCTTTTCCAGTAACCACAAGCCACTTGATCCCAACTAAAGTTGAAAATTGTCGTGTTCTCAAAATATCTCGCCATCTCTTTTCAATATTTTTCTTTGTTTATAAATCTGGAATGCTTGTCAACAACGATCGGATGGGCTCAACACGTCATTCTCAGCAGCACCGCTTAAAAACCTGTTATAAAAACGGAAACGTAAAACTCACTGCACTCCATACACAACTTCGGTAGATAGCATATTGATATAGCTATCAGATTACATAAACCTAATTCAAAATTCAGGTCACATAATTGATTCTATTAGCCAAATACCAAAGGCGCAACGCGACACCAAAACGAGTTACGTACAACTACACACAAGGCTCTGCAGTAGGTAGTAAACAAAAGAACATGAGTAAATAATTGAAGGACAAAATATCAAAAGGTTACTAGTACAATTGTTTGTAATATAAGTTATGTGACATCACTAAAAGTAGTAATAAAAATATTAAATTTAAGGGTGAACTGAAAATTTGAGGTTCGGTAACTTAATAAGCTATACTAATCACTAAATCACCTCTTCACCGGAGGAAATAAAAAACCGTATATATACGGTTTAGCTTATCTAATGCTTTAGGTGCCCACCGACACGGTCGCACGAACTTATTCCGTATGAGTATTACGTGAGCCATCCACACAAGCACATGTTATCATTCACATTTCAGGTGTTTTTGATAAAAAGTAAAATGATAAATTATTTTATTCACAGACAGATAATTCCATAGTCCACTTGGAAATTTGATAGCTTGACAGACGGGCAAACGACGGCAGTTTAACCTCTTCTCGACAAGCCACAGACTACTAAAAACAAACAAAAGTACTCTGTGATAAAAGTTACCAGCATTAAAAAATAATATTAGGTAAAAACTATAATTTACTGCAGCATATCCGTATTGATAATAAACACTCAAAATTATTATACTTATATTATAATACACTTAGGTACCTATATAGATCAAATTAATAGATTACTAATCTTAAGTCGGATCATGATCCTCATCATCCACACGATTGACACATCTTGACAGTCTTCACAAATCATCATAAATTTAAACATGTTATCAGTTTTTCTTGATAGGTTGATTTATTTTGTGAAAACTTGCTAGCGTTTGTAGCCTTTGTATTGTACATATCACTAGTAAATTGCCATTCCGACTTCCATAAATATTATATTCACCTATGACGACCTATCTTGAATTGTATGTATGTTTAGAGTTTGGAACAAACGCCAAGCGTGTGTATCCAGTATTAAATATAGAGTAGTTTTTTAAAATACAAATTTTAATAAATAATAAAAAAGTAATACATAAATAACTACTAACTTATATAACACTGACCTCTATTACCAGATGAATCTGTTACTATACTACTCTTTTTAGTTTATAGTTTTCAATGTTTGAAACATTGAACTGAATGGTAAAATAAAAACGTTTAATTTTATGGTATAAAACTTATGCTTTAGTTTATTAATCAAATGTAGATAAATTATCAAATTAAAGAGTTTTACTTTAAACATTTATTGAAGACCTCCTAAACAAGTCTTCAAAGTTCAAATTCTGAAACGCTGTAACTTTGTACAATGATAAAAACATGAAATGACAATTTAGAGGTATACAAAAACATTAACATACGAGTATTTGATTGGGACGTATTTTTGAAGTATTTTTGCATATTTTGTTCCCCATAAAGATATAAAATAATATGGATATTTACAAAACATTTTTGTATGAAGTACGAAAGCTGTCATTTGTAGATCCGTTTCTTAAAGTTCATGGAGATGTGACGCCAATGTTGAGAAATTATATAAGGCTCTTGGACAACGTGAAATTTGAAGATGGAGAGTACCACAAATACTACGGGGACGTTAAAAATATAGTGAACAGTTTCGTCACCTGTTGGGCTAAAACAATGGACGAGGCGTATAGAGTGGCCGATAAGTACACCCATGTAACTAGCAGAGACGAGTTACTAGAATTGATGGAAACTACAATAGGACTCAATCAGACGAAACAGATTGACTTTGGACGAGAATTCCTTCCAGTCAAATCCCAGCTGGAAGAAGAGATTTACAAAGAAATAGAAGAGAGCTTCGAAAATTTCATGGGTCGGCTCTATCAGCTGAAATCTGATATAGGAAGACTCGATAAGCAGGAGAAAGTAGATGAGTTCGCCAAAAATCATTTTCCATTGTCGCTGAAAAAGAAGAATGAAGTGTTTATGTTCACTCATACATACATATCCTTATTATTAACGGATCCAACTATTGTTAGTACCTTTAATTAACTACCTATCTGTAGTTTAGCATGATACCTAGCCTAATTTTCCTATTAATATTGTTATTCCTTCGAACTCCTCATTCATACATTTAGACATAACAAACAATTAAGACCCAAAAACAATAACTTTTATAAATAACAAGTAATAACAGGTCCCGCGGCTTGGAGTTTTTCGATTAAATTGAATAGTTTATTTAATAATTAATAAATAAACTAGGTACCTGTACAACTGATTACAAATTTGCCAGACAGAAAAACTGTTTCAACTACCTATACCTATACCTAGACCATTATTAAAAAATATTAGAGAAAGAAAGTCAGATGAAACAACACCTACGTAACTCTTATTTCTATCGCATTAAAGCTGAACAGGATGCGCGTCAGTCTGGAAGAGATTTTGCTCCGCGCTTCCAACAATCTGAAATGCCTGCAAGCACATTGCACCTCCAGCATCAATAGTCTACTGAATCAACTATACGACAAGAACAAGGAACACCTCAGCATATTCCGTCAAGACACACGCTCCTCGTTAGAAATCGCAGAAGTAAGATTCGTTTCAAATGTCCATGTTTTCTAGTACCGAGCTCGGTATTAAATTCGTACTGACCAACAGAATTGGGAAATGGAGGAAAAACGCGTGTTAGGGAATTTAATTTACTTTCAATTCTTATAAGGTTCTAATTCACAGGAATGAGACATTTTTTCATTAAGCTCTTTTAATGACTATTACTTGCTAGTTTACATTTTGGTGAAAGTCCCGTGATCCCGTTGATGATGACCCTGCCTGAAGAGCGAGGGGATCCCGATTATATTTCCAACCAGAGTATACATTAATGTGATATATATTTTCTCTCAGATTATGATCCCACTGTAAACAACACTTATAAATGTTACTGATACTTTAGTTCCCTTGTCCATGCTACCTGCGACGTGTGGTATCTTTGTGCAGGATATGAGTTTTAAGCTTTGATAAATAATATAGGTTCAGCGCAGTATGGAGATACTGAAGGACAAGATTGAAGATTCTAAACACATACCCGTCTCACGCTTGGTGGAGGAGTACAAGTACTGGCAAGATCGTCTTGCAGAGTTCAACCAAATCGCTGACGCGGTCAAGAAGTTGAAGGAAGAGGAAAAAAATATTCTAGAGCAAGATGCAATATTCCAGAAAATACAGTGAGTCAATATCAACTCGGATAAGGTGTCAATTCATTGCGAGGATCCCTCTCTTCCTTCTGAACTGACAATGTATCAATGAGTCCTTTCGTGCTATTGATGTCTATTAGCGGCAATTAGTTACCAATATGACAATCTACTCATTATTGGCTGTTCATATTTAAAAACGACTTAAAGGTTCAAAGAACAATTAACTTACCATACGATACCCTTCTAAATTCTAAGCGTCAACAAGTAAACCAATCATTTGTTCCCTTATCTAGATGTCCATTCCATGCCGGACCAAAGGGCCAGTGTTGGTCAGAAACAGAGAAGATACTGCAGGGGAACCTCCAGGCGGTCAAAACGATGCAGACTAATGCAGCCAAGGCTTTGATGAGTTTCTTAGGTGTCAGAGGTAGATCAATACTGTTATTCATTGTCACTTCCATAAACTTCGTTACCTTTATAATGAGGAGCCCTGACTCCCAGAAAAACGTGAACTGTGACCTGGATAGTAGTTTATCCCATTCCATGTATTACATGTAATGTAGTCACACTCAAGTCAAAATCTTATAAGTATGTATACCGTGAAAATATATATCTTGTCATACCGTGTATCATTATTTGCCATTGCAAGCTTTTATTTAGTTTTATCTTTTCAATGACTGACTGTAATCAAACGTTGCATGTCAAATTTGACCCACTTCCCAGTGTCGGATGGAGCTCAAATGTTATACATAATGAACTTGTCTAATGACGGAGACTTAATGTTGCTATAGGTACTCTGAAATAAAAGGAAGCAACCCGATCAAGTTTAAGCACATTTGATTTATCTTTAGGAGAACCTACTATATTCTTACCTAATTTTCTGCATCTGATAATTAAACCGGAGGGTTACAACATAAAAAGCATATTGTTATTTTTTAACTATAAATATTTTTAGGACCAAACCGCATCATATATTCGGACAAGTACGGGCCTTACTTCGTTGATGAGTACGGCCACCAAGTATACTTCTTCAATTTTGGCCTCAAGATTTGCCACGTTGACTGCGAGGGCAAGTTCGTTGAGGTAAGTGACCGATGGCCTATATCCGTGAATCACCTACGTACTTTTATTACCTTACCAGATTGTTCGCGTATGTGAATAACAGCAATAAAAAGGTTGTCAATTTCTTCCTATCAATGGTTGCCAGGCAAGGGCAAGGCAAGAGATGTTCTTTGGCGGTAAAAAGTACTCGTCGGTCGTCCTCCCAACTATCTCCAAACCAAACATCATACCATAGTGACGCTCCGTTGCGCCATAAAGAAGGACAAGCAAACAAACAAACACACTTTTGCATTTATAAGTATAGATGTTATGGGCAGTACGTCATATGCTCCTTTTAAAACCAGGTCGTTGTCCTACTTTACTGACTAATTTTAATAATGATTATAGATAGAATATGGAGAATGGATGGTACTCCGTCGATCTTAGACTTGATTAAAGTCTTGCCTCAGGAAGTCTGACCGCTTGCTCTGTACTCAATGGTAATATAAATATCCAGGCGAACGAAAACGAGAAGTACTACTACGACGCGATGGGTCGTTTCGTTATTGACGCGGACGGCACCAAGCTGTACAAGATGAGCACGTGCGCCAGCTCGTACCGGCTGCAGGACGACGTGTTCGAGAAGCAGACGGTGGACTGCGGCCACTCGGTGCGCGAGATGCACGGCTGCAGGATGAGGATGAAGGACCCCAATGACATCACGTTTCTGCCGCTCGTCGAAGACATTGACTTGAGCGGTGAACACCTTCACGATTTTCCATCGTCTTACATGCCATATTTACACTTGCTTTGTGTTACATTTGCTTCAATAAATCTCGTCCTTTAAGACGACACGACAACAAACTCCTGAGGATATTAGTTTTCTGCTCACAGTAATATTTACTTCTACTTATTACGTATAGTCCTAGTAGTCTTGTTTCCCAAAATATTTAGTTTGCAACAAACGATTCAGGTATTATATTGCAAAATGAGGCTTAGTTATATAATAATAGATTGAAAAATGAGTTGTTGTTTAGCATAAATTAGTTCCCTCGTCTTGAAATCAACTTTGAGTAACCTGATATCAGGTCATACTTAGCATAAAACTGGATTATCATTAGAAATAAAGCAATATGTAAAATTTTAACTTCGTGTGATAACTCTAATTTAGCTTGCATAATTTAACAAACTCTCAAACATTGCAACTTAAATAAAAGCCTATGAAAAGTTATAAGAAGTAGAGAATCGGCCGTGACGTAGAACGGTTGCAGAGATCTTGGATCCCGACACATCGAAATACCTGTGGACGAGTTTTGGGCACATCCTGCCGCTCGCGCTGCGGGACGTGGCCACGGCGCAACCGCGGAACCCCGTCCACTACCTCGCGCACAAGCTGCTTTACCATAAGTAACCATCACCGTAATGTATAATGTTGGATAGAAAGAAAGATGACCAATTTTATGACCTTGTCTCCGTGAGAATTAATATTCTAGTCCTTTAAAATTAGGTCTTCCGAAAGCAAAAGCCTGAAGTCGATACTCACCTCTAATTTTCAAATCTGACGTGGGTGTTATAAATTAATTGTTACTTGCTTCAGTGAAGGAAGACATCCTGTGGAAACCTACACACCCAAGTTTTCTATGTTAATTGTTCCCAAAGGTGTGTAAAATCTGCTAATCCGCACTTGACTAGCGTCGTGAACTATGGCCTGTCTACGTCACATTGTGAAAGAATTCCTGACTCCAGACATAGCTGTGATCCGTGATATTCCCCCACCCCCTCCTCTAGTATGTGATTGAAACAACTGTTAAATTTATTTAAAAGTGTGGGTGTCGCTACCGTGTCAAAGCCGGTGATAGATGCGTCCAGCAATGCGTCGTTGTGGCCTTATTGATAATTTATTGTGGACATTAGTCATATTTTTTTTACATTTAAGCACCCAATATGGATCAAAGTTACCCCCAAGTGAATCATGTACTGATTTAATCACACATCGTTCTTGCAGTGCCGCCGCGGTTTCACCTTATTATAAATTAAACACGATGATACGCAATTTACCTTACATATTTTCTTTACTCATTCTTTTTTAGTATGGCAACATTTATAATGCAGTACTTATTACAGGTACAGCAGATCAACTGGGGAGCTTAAAACGATGAAAGAGGAAGCCGAGAAGTATCGAGCCAAAGTCTTCCAGGACCGCAAAGATGTAAGTTATTGTAGAACTAGGTGGATTCATTACGCCGAGAGTTACTTGTACAAATTTACGTGTCTTTCTACCTTTTATCTCTTTTATGCGTTAATTATAAAGCGTTGTGTACTTATTTAGTAAGTACCTACCTACAAAAAAAAGGTAATTTTATTAAGGTTTCAAAATTTTGAATTGATTTTTTTCTGCTAATCCTTAATGCCTGCCGAAAGGATAACTAAACATATATAGAGCGTATACACATACCACTATGGTATGTATATGTATATACACTTATTCTAGTAAAACGTGTAGACTTGTACTTTTGATAAGTGTCGACAGCCGCGAAGCGAGGATTATGAACAGCTAATATTAACGTGACGTACTACGTGTTCCAGCAAGCGGTGGTGGCCAGCAAGGCCTGGAAGGCGAAGCAGGTGAAGCGCCGCAAGCCCGAGGAGAGCGACGATGCGGACGCGCGCTTCGCGCTCGAGGCGCACCTCGCCGGCCAGCGGCTCGTCAGGGACCTCAATTATTTCTACGAGTAATTGTAATTCAATAAACAGCTCGTTGACAAAAACTGTTTTTATGTTCACACATCGCTCTCGTGTGTGTAAACACAAAATAATTAAAAGCAATTAAAATTAGATCTTCATTAAATTTGTCAAAAGCTAATTTCACTTTCGACGTCTTTTCGTGTTCTAATTTCTTTAATAAATTTATAAAAATTAACTCTCTGTACTTTTGTGTAAACTCTATCTAAGTAAAGTCTAAATCTCAAGACTCCTAAATGTGCTGCAACATTTTTAAAAAGGGTACACAGGTTTTAACCTCCACTTATTATTTTAGATAAAATATATAACTATTTACATATATATATATTTTGTACTGAAATATTAGGTACTTACTGGAAGGTGTACGAATTCTAGGAGGCAATTTCCTTTCCTTGTCGCACCACGCTCGGTGTATAACCGAGCCACAGATACTTCTCTGAACAAGAAGACAAGGAACTTTGTAACAAATCCCTTCACTAATAAACCAAATTTCACCAACAATGTCCAGATGCCAGTATTTTTCGATGTTCAAACATATGGTATATACTTTGCTGTGGTTTTTTCTTTAACAAATATCCGTCAAACGAGTTACCTGATTGTCCCTAGCTCGTGGCACCCACTGCAGAGCGAGACAATGCTGTGGCAGAGGTCTCTCCTGTTAATGCTCATTGGGTCCAAGAACCACACAAATTAACCTCAAGTGGATTCATGTACATGAGATTCTTCTTTGAGAAGGTGTTAATTAAAACTCCGGCTGGACAGGAATAACCAGTCGTCATGAATTGAGCTATATTACCTATCTGCTTAACTCCCATCTTCCTAAAACCAATCGTGAATTGGACGTAGTTAAGCAAAATAAATCCAACTACAAAACTTTTGAGAAATTAGGCCTTTTAATAAAATTGTTATATTAAAATGACAAGATTATAAGCTTGTTTTTAAATTTAATTTAAATATTTCATAAGGAAAAACGTACCGTGCAGCTTGAATATTGTTTTGTATATACCAAAGTTGACGCGGAGATGCCATTTATGGTATAACTAAAAAAAAAAGGTTTTTGTGGGTTTGACCCATTTTGCATAAGTACATCAAATTGTCTTTTGTGTTTCAGTTGTGGTATTAGAAAGCGACAGATAATACTGGCCCGGTTTCTTCGTGCCGGCACCGCCCTAGTGATGTCGCTAGTGGTGATCCGTTTATTATTGTCGATAATTTGCCTGGTCAAGGCATAACAAAATAATATTAAGCACTAACTAAAGTTATTGGATATGTTGAAAAATAAAATGAATACTATAAAGGTACATACAGGTATTTATTTATTGTTCAAGCGTCTACTAGATATAACGAGACAAACTCCTGTGGACTTTCGTCTGAAAGCGAAATTATAATAAAAAAAACAACCATACGTAAACCTATGTAACTACAAGTCTCGGATCTGACGAAATTATTCCAATTCAAAAAAACCCACTGCCAGATATATTTGGTCTAATTCACAAAATAGAAGAACGAATATTATCTAAATAATTACAAAAAAAATAAACTAAACCACCCCTCTAGCCAAAATGTTTTATGGCGACATCGTCTATGTGTACTAAACTGACAGGTGACATTGATAATCGAAACGTCAAGCGACGGAGCGCTGCCTCGCATTTGGCGCCACCGTGTGGTATACAGCGTTATTAATAGACATGGCCAACGTGTGTAGGAGGCAGTTTGGTAAAAATAAAACTAGCGCTTTTCGCGACGCCGTTCAACACTGGACTAGAGGGGCAGAGCACTGAAAACCATCAATGCGTCGCAGCAAAATCGCTCCCAAGTTTTCTACTTTCGAATGGATCATGGTTGTACAGTAATCTCGCAATGCTTTTGATGCCAACGTTGTAATACGCTTAACGGTTCTAGCGCGCATTCTCTCACATATTATATTACAATCTGTACTTATTTGAAAATATTCACCTTTTATCATGAATCCAAAAAAAAGGAAAGTAAAAAAATTGGGACCGAATTACGTAATACCATAAAATATAATCCAGGTGTCAAGGGGGAAAAATAACCGCAAATATATTACTGCCTACGTAAAACGGGTAACGGGAAAAGCCTTATGGAGTTTATAGCAAACTAAAAAAATGGGGCTGTTAGTCAAATCTTTTTTTTTTTTAATTTTTAGTGTATTGAAGCATAATTATCCATTTCACGACATAAAATTTGTCATTCAATCCGAGTGTCAGCTGCTCCATATAACATGACGTAAGTCAGTAAATAATTAAGTTACTTTGATTAAAATCTGAATCTACTGCCTTATAAAAAGGTCGAAAATAGCAAGTGATCTGAAAGTTCAAAATTTTTCACTAATTCTTTTTTTTTTTTGGTTAAAACTTTAATTTTTCCACTCGAGCAGGTACAAAAGTATTTCTCATTCTATTTACACGAGGAAATGAAAACGAAATCCTCTGACTGAATTCATCTTAAAGTCGGATGTCGCCCCGCTGCGGATATCTACGTATTTATTTTAGAATCTGTACGTAACGTCGATACAAGAGGGACCAAGCCCGACTCTAAAATGAATTCAGTACACATCGTTATAGTTGGTAACAATTATTACTACAGATATTGAACTTTAGAACTCTACTACAGTACGTTAAAGCGTGTAGTCGAAATGATCAACTTTCCAAGGGATAACAGATATCCAAGTGATACCAAAACACTAAATGTTAATTATGGATTTCACTAAGTACAAGGCAATTTAGAAGCAACATGTAACATTAAAAATATCAAAGACAAATTTAGACAACGCCTAATATAAACAAATAAGCAATAGAAAACGCAGTATAAAAACGAGGACCGCTTTAAACGAAATTCATATAATAAACTAAAAATATCAAGAACCCGACGAATACTCCGATTCCCAAACAATATTCATTATATTAAGCTACAATAATAATCTTGAATTCTATGACGTAGATGAGTTCAAGTGTTGGACATTGACTACCACGTTGAAAATGTAGATTATGTACAAAGAGACACTATGCATATAATTTATACGTCGAAAAAATATGGCGCCAGCGCAAAGGAAAATTCCAAATTTGAATTGTCTATTGCAGAGGCCAGCGACTTGTCTATGCGCTCCCGACTCCATATTCATCTCGAGCGCAAAATTGAGAATTTATTATATCCATACAATTTATCCATATTTAGGCTTTTATACGAAAAATGAGGTAAAGAAATTATACATATAAGGAGTAATTATTTAGTAAATAACTAATTCAACTGGCCTGACAGGAAAATGGCAGATTTTTATCTATGGCATTTCTGAAATTCTTGAAAAACAAAACGACTCCCGAGGTTATTGCTTTAAAGAATCGTGAATAAATACAGTTACATTTTTGTTTTATTGACTTATACGTAATTTAACAGTTATTTTTCGAACGGAAAAATCAGTCAAATATCTACATGCCACAGATACAAATCCAGCAAATGAAAAGTGCGATTTAGACGACACAAAATAAGAAATTTCACAATAAGTTACACTAATCGGTTTTAATTACTATATTTTACTCAAACCACTATATTACACATAGATTATTATGACATTTATGAACAAGTTCAATGGTGTGACAGATAAAAAATAAAAACTACAATCTATGAACGAGTGACAGTGACAACGCGTCATCATCGTGTCGATATGCGGAAAAAAAAACATTCACACATTATTTTACATAAAAAATTTTAACGAGGAACGGAGTTTGTGCTGCAAACTGACCATAATGTACTTGAATTTTATTTCGTTCTTAGCGCCGTGGAAACGAGGGAAAGAGACAACGTTCGACGAGCGAGAGGGTACGATAATTGTAGCTCAATCGGTACTCGTTAGTGCAAAAGTTATTGCTTTTAAGTCGTTTGTTATCAAGAAATTTATAACCAAAAATCATCATTTTCTCACAAGTGACAGCTCTTGGATTACATGAGAAAAGAACATTTTCAACAAAATAAAAAAGTTGCTTCTTTCCACAGCGCGCAAATAGAGTATTTGAATAACATTTCTGTACAGTTAGTGCGAGAGAGTACTATATAATAGAATTTATTAATGTACACTTTGGGAGGCCACAATAAGATTCGCCGGTCGCGTGCTCGACACAATGTGCCGAATCGACACGTGCCCGCTGCCCACACTTATATGGTTTCCTTCAAACGTCACAAGTTCAGCTACGTTGTAATTGTCGTCCATTCTATCGTCGTTTCGCGTACAATTTCTAACCGCTCCTTACTCGAAAAGCTACTCTCAGATTATTTCTTTTTACTCATCACTGTCACAACTTTAATTCGGCTCAACAATTCCATAAAATGTTTCGATACAAAGCGACAAAATCAACGGCAAACAACATAGAGGAAGTAACTTCTAAATAAAACAGATGTACGAACGTCTGGGGATGCACTCGCACCGTCGTTATCTTCGAGACGTGTTCATTTTTATGTACAAAAAACAAGGTCGCAACATTAGCGGCGACGGTGTGAGTGAGCCCCCGTCGAACGTCGCCCTAGCCATCGAGTGTGTATCCGACCGTCGTCACACACAAGTCGCATCTCCTCCCGTAACGCGAGGTAAACTCGCACAAACACATTACGTTAGACAGATAGCATAACCTGAGCGGGCAGGTGTACTAACAATAATCTGTTCTACATTATGAATGAAACCGTATGCAACACAAGTTCAGTAGCTTACAACTAACGTTTTTACACAAATATTGTATTTCATTGATACATTTAAAACGGATTGAACTAGTTTATAAATATTGTATCTAACCCCTTCGTTCAGATTCACTGGATCTATAGTAAACTTAGCCGAGTACTACTTTAGTCATACACCACATAAAATTTAACGACCAAAATCTGGTACTGAACGTGAAGCTATCCTCACCGAACATTGAAACAGATGAAGCGTCCTATCTCTCTGAAATACTATGAAAACGCATTCCAAAAATAATTTTCGAGACTACCTAAGACTCCTGCACTCACAATTCCATCCGAGGAATCATTATCGACCTTCATCGTCATTGACTTTAAAAAACAAAACAAAAAATCAAAATCTACATTAATAACAGGCTCTGTCCAGGTGATTCGTTTTAATGTAACGTGGATATGTATTTAATTTACTCACAATAGTTGTAGTAGAAAAACAGCTCGTTTAGAAATTTGACTTAAGAACGAGATAGCGACAATGTTTAACTGGCAACACCGAGACCAACTGTCATCTGTCAACTTTTGACAACAACGTGAAAACGTTGTACGCATCTCGGCCTCTTGCCAATATTACATCAGTGGGACTAATATGGCGTCTTGAGACCTATAAGGAGACATAGAAACTTACAAAATTCTTATTTAGTACATTCTTGTTGTAACAATTACTAATTCCGATCGCACGATTAAGTTTTCCCACTCTTTCCCCCAATAACAAATTTGGAACAAACGCAGCAATTGGGATGTTGACCGTATTACAATAAAATTACATTTTTAACGCGAAATAGTAGTCCTTATATATTTTTGAGAATCATATATACGTATAAAATAATATATATTTAAATCTCTTTCAAATCAAATCGTAACGATCACGTGAAAATCATAGGTGTTTCGAAAGGATTTTTAAACAGATTTAAAAAACGTAACTTCAGTGTTACAAAAACGTTTTTACTAAACATTTTGAGCTACATAAGATGTTTATAGTTTTATACATCAACAGTCAACATCCCAATTGTAAGGGATCGTGTATGTGATCACCTGCACAGAGCCGCGGGGTCACCACTCCAGTGTCCAGCGTACTGCGAGCGCCGGCCCACGCTCAGTTGGGCCCGAAGCTGTCGGAGCAGTCGACCACGTCGTCCTGGTACTTGAACGTCTCCGAGCTGTCGGCGTGCTCCGGATAGTACTCCCTGTATATTTTGTCCAACAGCGCTTGCCTGGAACAACGCGATTGAACGTTACTCTACAATTGTGTACATTTGAAAATCACCGCGGGACAAAAACAATGACTGTTAATAGAAAGATCTTCATACAACGCATACATTAGATACTGTTACAAGGGAATTTCTACGGAAAAACCATTTCCACTTTTCGGTTATGTAAACGGAAGTCAGAATCATACGTCGGCCTATTTCGCTGTAATGTTCTCTTAGACTCATTGAATGAAATGAAAATTGTTATTGAACCAAAAATAATTATTTCTTTGTAATCGTTATTATAATTTTTCATGTTACTTTCATTTAATGTAGGGTAAGTAATTTTTTCTACTTGATAATATTTACACGCGAACAATGTGAGAGATTGGTATGAAATCAGCTTCAAATACACTTGAGCAGTTGTAACGTTCGTGTCGATATTTTAGGCCAATTAAAACGCAGCTCATTTAAATATTGACGAAAATAACGAATCGTAACCAAACTTTTTTCATAATATGGCTGAAGGTATCTCTTTTAGTATATGTACAGTGTGCACAAGTCATTTGTTTTCAATCATTGTAATATACTCAGATCACACGCGCTGCCTACTTAAAATTGGCATGAACTTTCCGAACAACAGATTAGTTCTCCATTTCTACTATTATGTAACTACTCAATGGGGCCACATGTATTTCTAAAACCCGCACTATATGCATTCTTCACAAACGAATAAAATAGAAGATACATGAATATAATAAAAAACATTTATTTAGGCAATAGGTGTATCTACAAAAGTAGTAAATTAAATACAATAAACCATAAGGTACTTTATTTGATGTGGCAGTTATACAGATACTAATTGAATTAAAAATGGTCGCACTCAATACATGGCGTGGTACGCACAATGGCTGATATTATGTGCCTATATAATACCTCTCGGTTCTTGAAACGCGCGCTTGAAAACGCCAATATATGTCAGGGGATTGTATCGAGATGCAAAATTAAAATTCATGACCAACGAACGGTGAATATACGTTCAGAGTACCAGGCTATCATACATACGAGGCGATGTATAATAAATAAATAAATAATAAATAAACGCTAACACGCTCATACCCCCGCAATAGGATTCCCTGTGTCGCGTGTGGCATACACAACACAAATAACACGTCACTAACACAGACCCGAGAACAAATATTTATCTTTCACATAAATGACTACCCGGTCGGAAATCAAATCCTAGACCTCTATCTTCGCAGGTAGGGTCTCAACCAACTTGGCTACGGGGTCATGTAAAATTTAAATACATAATAAATAGATACATCGTATTAGTGTCGTCAGAATAAATATTAAGCGAAGAAAGCGATTTAAAATTCAGTTTACATAATTAAATAAAAAACCATATCATATAAGTTACAAACGTGACGCAAACTAAAAACCAGTCACTAATCAAAACTCGATAGAATCGAATTTTCATTACAGTAAATCATTTAGTATAACCTACTAACTTACGGCCATAGTCTGTTCGTTGACTAAGACATAAACTAGGTCCTTCGGGTACTATCTGAGATATAGCTTGTTAAGTCAGTTCTT
>DWPA01001932.1:0-17011 GCA_018251375.1 Calpodes ethlius
TTAAATATGTTGTTGAGTATTCTGAACTATGATTTAAGAGTCGTTGTAGTTGTGTGAAGATTGTCAGCTCGTTTTCTATTTGTAGAAAGGATTTCAAAAATTTCTAATAATTTAGTATCCTGCCACTTTGATTCTATAACCAAAACACACTAGTCTTGACTTGATGTTGCAGCATCATTATGAATCAGCAGGATATCTAACACTTCAGCAACTTATAAAAGAAATATCGTGTCTAAATTCTTTGGAATAGACGCAAAGGATTTTAATTCAAATAAATTTAAACCATGCCAAATCTTCTCTGTGTACGCAGTGTGTTAAAAATGTGGTCCAAAAAATATAGTCCTTAATTTAAATATATACTTACTATTCACATGTAAAAAAGTTCGGCTGACTCTAGGCGGATGCGTGCTAATCTGACACTCGTAGACCCCTTCGTCATCAGGCTTGACTTCCCTGACTAGCAATCTCCAGTTCCCAGGATATCTCTTTGCCACGGTAATCCTGTTATCAGCTGCGTACGTCACAGCACCTACCGTCAGAAGTTCAGGGATCTCATCCCTACCACGTCGACGAACCCAAGAAACCTGGAAAGGTATTCAGCATGTATTTTATGTAGCAACAGAACCCGTAATGATGACCTTCTTAGCTTATTTAATTTATAATAAGGATTAGGACCACTCTCGCAAGTCTCTTAGCCTAAGACTTTCTGCTTAAAACCATCATCGTGCTGGCAAAGTGCAGATTTAAGGCTTTGATAATATAGTTTACTTTACTAAGGGTGTACAATTTTTAATGAAATATTTTTCTGCTTTTAAATAAGTGTAATCACCTTTCAAAATTTGATTAACTCAAAGTTATCATTGCTAATAAATGCACAACTATTCAAGAAAACATGAACCTGGTTTGTTTTTGAATATTTTTTATTACTTGAAATGCTTCTAAAGCTAGAAGTTATATCGTATCGAGAGTATTCGAGTAAAGCAAAAGTTTTCAACGATCAATCTTGACCAATTCGTGTTGATCGAAATGAGCAAAAGTTTCATGTCTCAACGATCAGTCTTAACTTATATTATTAATATGTTGAGTCTTTCAACAAAACTAGTGGACTTCATAATAATACAATATAAATACTGAGAAAAGACGGAAGCGCATGGTGTCGTGTTTATTAATTGTATATCACCATGTTCCTCGTCCTTTCCGTTTGCGTTGCTGCTGATATTTGGAAGTCGGTCCTTGTTCAAATACTAGACGTTAAAATGTATCTGAAAATTATACCTACATGAACTTAACACTATTACCATACAACAGTGAGGGTTTAGGTCTTCTTAATCGAGAAGATACTTATACCCGAAATTGAGCCGTTTGTCAGGTTAAGGCAGATATCTTTCTCAAAATATTACACACGATGCGTAAGTAAGACAAGGGTTCGTAATCCTTAGAAATGACAACACTTTTACGAGAAACGCCCGAAAATCCCTCTCAACTATTTATCGCTGGGAACGGTATGACCTGATAAAGCCAATCATCATAAAACCTCATAGCGCTATTCTTATCAAAGTATCCAAAAACTTGAGGTCCTCTTTGAAGTAGTATAATTTCAACGATAACCACAATTAAGATCGGAGAATTGGTAACGATGTTAAAAACGTCCATTATTTCTTGTCCTTGAGATAATTTCCAGAATTGTTAAAAGCATCAAACAGGAAACTCCTGAGGCCAATTATAAAGGATTCCATATTTTATGTTCATTTTGTATTAAGATAAGAGATGGTTTGGTACAACACGATTAGTATTCGAGGCGCTTTGAAGGAAGTGAATTATTACGATCCGCCTTTGCGAGTACTGTTTCTGAGGCATTTATTAAGAAAACAAAAAATTAAAATTTTAATAGAAAGCCTTTAATAACAAGATTGAAACAGCTTCGTCTAAATCACGGATAAGAAAAGAACAATATAAAGATAATATTTCATTAAATGTTAAGTACGTTTAATTAGATCATGAAATAGAGTTCAGTGATTTTCTGTAGACAGACATTGCAGTTAAATAAAAGACACTGTGGTATTCTTCACACACATCGTTTGATCAAAGGAGTAACAGCTTAAAACAGTCAGGTTCCTTTCAGTACAACGGCCGCGCGAACTTGAGTAGACAAGAGAGGGTCCTTGAACCGGCCTGACCAGCGACACCCATCGCCTCTGTCCGATGCGCACTCGCTTGGAGGACGCATCGATGTGTATCGGCCCCGTAGCCTAGTTGGTAGTGACCCTGGCTGCGAAGCGAGGGGTCCTAGGTTCGATTCCCAACTGGGGCAGATATTTATGTGACTGATAAATATTTGTTCTCGGGTCATGGGTGTCAGTGACGTAGTATTTGTGTTGTCCATGTCGCCCGCGAAACAGTTAAATTCTACTGCTGGGATATGAGTGTGTTTGCGTTTTTTTTATTTTTTTTTCAGTATACATCCCAACCCACACCTGAAGATTGATAATCAACAATATCATAGTAATATCAGCTAATAGTGACAAATATTTCCGTTAAAGAGATTCGTTTTAATAGTCTCACTCGAAAGTTTCCGATCACAAATAGTCGACCGATAAACGCCGCATTCCGCTCAATGCCTTGTCGAAGACTTGATTTACGACGTGCTGAAATTCAAAGCGACGTTCTGCTGAATTTCACGGCGAATTAGAGGCAACTTCTCATGCTTTAAATTCTGATCTGATTTCTACTGACGGACCTACTGTACACCTACTTACTAAATATATAAATCCTTCTACTCACTCGTATTTTATTCTCAAGTATATGCGATACGGTGAAACTTAATGTTTTTTTTTATATCTTTAATCGTCTATTAAACGTACTGCTTAGATTATTACGTGATCAACAACGTCCATAGATTTCCGAATTCGATATTCCAAAATTTCGAATATATATTGAATTATAAATTAACTTGTCGGCTTATTAATTTTGTAACTGGTGACGCTTTAGAAGTGTTTATAGACCGGAGAATAATATTGAGCCTAAGTGGTCCACCGAATTATGCCACAGGGGGCTCGGTAAATAAATGGTTGAGTAACCACTAGTGCTAATTTTTTTTTAGAGAAACTTGTTTTAGAAGGCTCGTAAAGGCGAAGACCAGGTTGTTATTACATAGCGGTTATGGGGGGCTGTTTGAGGGGCTTCGGACTATACAAAAACTATTGAATTTTGGGTTGGGGAATAAGCCCGTGGCAAATGCACTGATGCAGCGTGGTGATATGTTCTAGGTCTCTTCGGTTATATGGAGAGATCTATACATTACAATGGACCACTAATAGAATGATTAGTAATTCTAACAACAGGGACCTTGAACTTTACGCTTCCTTCAACGTACGTATTCGCTGAAGATATTGTTATTCACTTATATTTAGTTTATACTTGACTACAATTCCACCTGACGCTTTTATTAAGTCATTTTCTGGGTGAATTATTAGATTTTGATTCGTGATAGTATAACAAGTGAATCCGTCAAATTTTCTTCCGTATTAATATTCGCGTCAATCCCAATTCTATAAGTGACAACTGGAACGTAAATATATAAGAATTATTATAAGAACAGACTCGGGCATTCTCTCACGCCACAAAACTTTGGGTCGAATGGCGGGTTATACCCTTATCTCATTGACAGCCCATACGACTCGCACAGAACGATTTGCATCTTTTTGTCTCGCTCGCAAAGCCAAGGTTTCATACCCCAATGATTGTAATATAAGGATATTACATGATATATACCAAAGCAGAAAATATAAACCTTCGAAGTAAGTTTGTTTTGTTCAAAGCCACCCATTGTCATTATTTGGATCTCGAAATTTTGGATGAATTAGAATTGTATTTCGCAAACTATGTAGTGGGTGAATCTAAAATTAGATAATTGCTGAAGTTTCATTTTAACTTAAGCAATATATTTTAATCTATACAAGTGTAGAACAAATGATACAAATATGAAACTGTTAGTCTGTGGAACAGTTAGTATAAATATAGAACAATCAATGCGTAGTTGCCGCTTTCCAGGTATAAACACGTGAATAAATGATAACCCTGTCTGGTGGGAGATTATTCCAGTTTGAGTTAATTATGGCATCTTCAGGTTGATAACCTCGTAAAATTTAAAAGGTGCTTGATACAATTAATTGTCTTTTTATATAAAATTTCTATTCTATTTCCATATATCTTTTATTCCAAAGTTAACAAGGTAACGGAAAATTTCATCCATAATTTGATATAGTGGAAATTTTTGTTGCTGAAGTTGCTAATGGGAAAGTCATTTTGAGCCAAAATAGATATGTCGATAAATATCATTCGAATGAAGTTAATGATTAAAATAAACGGAATGAATAAATTGATTTACTAAGTGAAACATTTCAAGATGCGGTTGATCCTGAAAGATTCATACAGACTCGAAAACCTTTAAAACCAGAACACCGTTAATCGAAGTCACTTGTTTCGTGGTAGATTAGATACGATGAAGATAAAGTCAGTAGAGCGTTGATAATAACCGCAGAAATTCCCATTGAAAGTACTAACTTTACTCAAGACTTTACATTTCAGAAACAAGCTACTCAATTTCGACAAAGACTTTTCTCATTCAATTTTATTACTGAACTATTAAGAACTTCATAATTTGTGTAATTACAAAACTTTAACCACAAGCGAGGGATACAAGAATTTGGGAACTTGACTTCGCTTTTCTTTGCTTTGTTCGAACAGCTGCATGGAGACAGTTGGTTCAACCCCTTATCCGATTAACACGTTAGTAACACGAAGAATAACGTCTGAAATTCTCTACGAAGAGCGGCTTTTTGACATGTAAAGATTATTATTAGGTATTTATTTCACCGTGATTTACTATAATTATAAGATACAGAATACTGGATAAAATAAACTAAAAATTGATTCTGTTTATCTATCAGCCTTTGAAGGTCCACTGATGGACATAGGCCTCAACTAATTTGTGCAACTAAGACTGGTTCTGAGCCTTCTAAATACAGCGGATGCCCGCTATCTTCTTCACATCGTCAGTCCGTGGGGTTGCGGGATGACCCCCACTACATTTTTCAAGACCTGCACGCCATTCAAGTACCTTTCTTCCCCGATAGTTATCAGTCCTTCTTACTATATGACCAGCCCATTGCCACTTCAGCCGGCTTTTTTGTAAGCAATGTCGGTTACCCTCATTCGTCTACGTATCTCATCATTTCAGATACGATGAGGCGTCAAAGTAATGAATAACGAGGAATTCATTATTTATTAAAAAATATATATAAGATTTATATAACTTCCTATATCGGTATGTTTACTATTTCCACTTAAATGATTGGTCTTACGTAACTTTGATTACAATATAAGCTGTTTAGAATTATATTTTTTGTATTTGATTCGTTAGCAGTCTTGTCTAGCATTCAACTTTTCGGTTCTTGTCACTTGACAACTTTCCATAATCATTATCAAAATTGTGTGAAAACTTAAGCTTAACTTGTTGGAATAACATTTAACCGAAATTCAATAATCGAGTATGCCTTCAGGCTTAACATGAAATGAAAAGTTATATACCTAACACGACAAGAAAAGTGATACAAAATTGTTTTATATTTTGAAAATACCCTTTGCAATTGCTTCCAAAATTGAATTCAAACAAAGCTCTAACTTGACCCTGTGACTTAATCAACCGTTAAAACTCAAACGAGTACAAAAGATAACGAACGTTTGACCAATTTCTTACCGTTTTATCCTGAAGAAGACTTATCCTACAGTTGAGATGAGCATCTTCCCCGAGTTGTACAGTAATTTTCGTAATATTTCCATCTGGAGTATCCTCAAACGTTGGGCCATATCTTCGGTCGTGATCGAAGTATGTGTTCTTTACTGAGACCACGTAAGGCACCATTTCCTGTCTGGCATTTGGTGGGATTGCGAGGGTCCCTGTTGGAGGCTCTTGAGATGGCTGAGGCACTTTGAAGGCCTTGGTGCTGTCGATTGTGGAGTTTCCGAGCCGTAACATGACAGGCGCTGGTGCGATGCCAGTGCTGAGTGCGTAGAATGGCGATACGGTCTGGTCTTCCTGCGGCGTTGACGTTGACGCGTTTTCTAGAAGACAGAAATATTTCATTCCAAATAATTACTTATAACAATCAATACCAACATATATCTTCTAGGATCGTCTCCTTTTAAATAACTCGAACAACGTTAATCAGGCTGTATAGCCTGATTGATGCCATGTATTGGCATTAATATACACTCCTGATTACTGAAATATTAAAAAATATCTGTAAGGTATTTATTTATTGTAGCAATGATGATTAATAAATAATATGCTCATGATTTTCAGTTGCATGATTTCAATTGATTTCACAAACTAGTTATAAACTATTTCGTAAATTTAGTCATTAAGTTTATCATAGTCAATGCTCGACAGCCTTGTAGCTCAATTGTCTATGATGTAGATATGTCATGTAGAGATGTCCCAGAAAATCTTTGGACATTTATAATCATGATCTTTTTTCTTATATGAACTATTAAAACGATAATAAAGTTTATAGTTTTTTTTATTATATTATAATATATTTATCTGGCTTGTACGGTGCATTGAAAACCAGTTCCTACCTTCTTTCTTCTCTCTCCTTTCTTGGCCAGCAATGCATCGGTAATTTCATTGCTATTGCCGATGTCTATGGGTGACAGTGACCACTTATCATCATGTGGCCAATCTGATTGTATCTCGGCTATTAAATTACAACAAAAATGCCTTAAAAGGTTGATTAAATAAAAATATTTACCGGTTGTGAATTGGCAGACGACTATCTGTGTAAGGAAGAACACTCCCGCACTCCACATATCGCCTGAATGAGGCTGCGCCCCGCCGGGGCCTTCATAATCTGAAACAGAAACCTTAATTGGAATAACACTTAACAACACTGGAACTGCGACTTCTAGTTTATTTCTGGAGAAAAAAGAAAAAAAATCTCTGTTTCAGCAATGTTTTAGCTAAAACTCAAATCTTTTCTTATAAATTTAAAGTCAGGTTGAATTGTTTTGGAAAATCTGTTGAGATATTTTTTCTTTTAAATCTTTTCTGAATAAGTCCTATTAAAAGTTTATTAATCGTTTATAAAATTTTTAGTATTGAGGGCGAAGATTATGTTTTCAATTACATCTATAATCGCCTATTCCAATGTGAAAAAAAAACTAAAATTAGGTGACTTAAAATATAATCTGAATAGTAAAGGACGAACTTTAAATATAGCATTTTATTCGTTTGTAAAAATAATAATTTTAATAAACCAGAATGCATTTACAGATAAATTGCTATTAATAATAATATAAGGTAAATTGCTATTGTACTGAGGTATATTATGTTTACATATTTTGGCATTTTGATTAAGATAATCTTCTTTTGTTACCAATTTGATGTCGTTGATTTTCGTCAGTTCATCAGAACAATATCAGTAATCTACAGATTAAGTATTATCAGTTTTCTTTGCTTTCATCTTCACTACCTTATAGCAAATAGGTTGACTATCAAATGCAAGCGATGATTCTTGCTAGTCAAGAATGATACATGTCAAAATTTTTAATGATTTATTCCAGGTTGAGAGTAGATAGGGACAATAATCTGTCAGGTAGTGACAATTAACAGCATATTGTAGGATAAATCAGATAGTATCAGGCTTCACTAATAATAACCCTGCACGAGTCCATGTTCATTAGGAAGATGGATTTGTAATGAGCAGGATATAAAGAAAAGGAAGAAGAAAGCTCAGGACCGGTCTGAGTGGCACAAATTAGGGGAGACCTATCTTATCTTTAAAGGCTGTTAGATAGATAGATAGGATATAAAGATTTGAATATTGACCGTGAGGTGGACGAATCCTTTAAATGCCAACTTTCAAAACGTTCCTTAGAGGCTATCGCTCTGTACCTACTTTATAACCACAGCAAATTTATTTAGACTGAGTCTGAAAAATGAGCGCATTCATTCAATGTGTTCATTAGTTTGGACTTACGAGCCAAATTTTTGCTCAAGGAAGCCATTAGGTTCAGAATAATTTACGACAATGGCCAACACTTTTTTCAATTAGTAGAAGGCATTTCTCTTTTTTTATTGTTTGTATTATTCTGTTCAAACAATGCATCATTACTCTAACGAAACGTATTTCAGTGTATGGAATCTTTAGAGTTCCGTATATCTAATTATTGCTTTTGCGTTTTTCTTTTCTTGTCTGTATATCGCATCTTAATTCACTTGACCAAAAATGAGTCCTTACTGCTAAATATTATCTTCAATATCTTTCTTAGGATAAACTGTTGGACATTTTTGGGCTGTTGGTTGACTTAGTAAAATTTTATTAAAGAAACAAGTTTATTTTAATATAAATTGTACAACTTTAAAAATGTTACTATTTTACTTGTTACCTTTAAATCTATATATTTATAAAGGACATTCAAAATAAGTGTTAACTAATTCATTGTGTACACTATAAACAAACCGTTAAAAACATCATGCTTTAATTTTTTTCGTAAAAACTGGAAAATGTGTTGAAATTTTGAAACTGTTATCTATATTTTGTAAAAGCCTTTCTTTTTTTCTAGACGTTTGAGCATTGGTATAAACACCTGTAACCTCTTACCATCCGTCTTTATTCAATTGTTTGACAAAGATGCGGTCCAGAATGTTCCACGCCTCTCCAATTTACTTAACAATTTTACTCAAAATACCTAAACCATTACTCCATTACTGTGAATAACCTTGCAAGTACTACAATAAAGAGGTCGGTGTATTTGTTCCGCTGTAAAAATACGAGCCCCGTGCGAATTACATACTCTCAGAACAAAGACTCCACGTGCCTTATTGTCTGTTTAACAATGGACAAATTACTTTACTATTTATCTACGTGACTTCCTTAGCTCTCTCCGAAATAAACCGGGCGAGGTTATTTTCTTGCGGCTTGTCTCATTTGCGCGTTGTACGTTCCTACTTGCTCATATCGACCTATACCGGTGAGTTCACAAAAAATACTATGAGTTCTCACAATGAAATAATTCTGTTAGCCTTAATTTATTATGTCATATTTATAAATATATTTTTCTAATTACTTCTCTATTATTTATTAAAAAAATTAAAAGTCCAATCATACTTTTGGAGTTAAAATATTTTCGTCTTACTTTTCACGGTGATCGAGTCATGAAGTGACTTTTGTGTGTGAATTTCTTTTAATTAAAAGACAAAAAATTGTGTCGACCAAAACATATCCAAAGCCTAAAAAAATTTAAATAAACTTTAAACTTAATCCAAAGACTTCTTAAACAATGACAAAGAAAAACGAAATCAAACCATACACATCATCTTCAATTAGTCCTTTGTAAAAATGCGCAAAAGATTTTGTGAATGGAAATCTCTATCAGAATTGATTAAACCCTCTCCACATCTATTACGTAGACTGCTCTATTTACTAGGGGCATTTTAGAGTGTTCAACAGCCGCTTTTGTCTTCTATTCTTGGGCTTAAAATTAGAAAATTTTGTTAAAATCCGTGTACATTTTTAGGCTTTTATTTAACTTGCAATTTTTTTGTTTGTTAGTATATTAGTTTGGGTCAAACCTTACAAGCTAAATTAGAACTACTTCAGTTTATTTGATGAAGTTGTAATTTGAAAATGTTCTTAATTCCGATGAGAATGCATCTTTATGATAATTATGACCTAGTCCTTAACTTAGGACTGGCTCAAGTAGAGGGAACTCTTAAATGGGGAATATTAGAGTTAAATCATGTCTATAATTTTTTAAACTATTAATTTAATATGTCGTGAATACTATTTACATACGTTACTTAGATTATGATATAAATAACTTCAAATCAACCAATTAAAAAATGGTCCTAGTAGCAATATTATTTAAATGACATCGAGGATCCCCAAGAATTTGTCAATACCATTCTAGTTACATGTAAAATGTCTATTTATTAAAATATTTTTAATCAAGCCGCACCAATTAACCTGGTTTTAAAGACGGACTTTCTAAGCCCATTCTCCCCCTCTTTATAAGTATACAAACTACTGAAAACAAACAGGACGTGAAAATGCAATTGTGACGAAAATGTTTAAAAAATTCACGTTAGCTTTCACGTCGCTTTCCCAAATTACTAAGCACAAAGCTAGATTAAGCTACACCTGGGGAGCTTTGTGTTATTTGCTAATTTAGATCCGAATCGTGTCACTGTAGATCCTTGAAATATATCCTAAAAGGCGGGCTTTGTAAATAAACTGAATTTTATTTAAAGCAGTCGGGGATGAACAGACGTGTTTGTATATTTTCTACGAGTATTTTAGTGTTTCGCGAAACGGCGCACCTGATTGTGAGTTACAGCTGTTTTTATGAACCCAAAGATATGCTAGATGCCATAAAGGAAATAGGTATGCTGGGAATTGCTGGTTATTGGCTCTTCGGCTATTATGGTTGTTTTTTTTTTATTATCATCGTCATTTATTATAATCACATCATCACACAATGGCCGCTTCTTAATCGACACGACACTGTTATAATATATTTGTATTTATACACAAGGAAATTTTGCATGTGTGCGAGCACCGTGAAAATTAAGAAGTTACGTTTGCAGTAATTTTGGTAGTCTTAAGTGATATGTTAAAACATTTTATAAGTATGTAGCGTGACCACTTGATTTATTCAAATTTAATTACTCAATAAACAACTTTTGATAAAGAGAATTCATTGATGGAGATGGAGAGAATACTATTCGATAACAAAGTTGATCGTTGATTACGTAACGTGTGGACTGGGCAACGGTACATGAACGAATGACCAGAGTCAGCATCTACCTCCCCTTTTTACACATTTGTTCATGAATCACTACTCGGCCGCTGCATGTGTATGTTCACATTTGCAATGCGGGTAGCCGCCGTCATTTTCAATTGCAATAAGGGTAGGTCCCGACAAGTACATTGAAGGGTCAAACGATGACTAAATGGTGTTTTTATTTGATGCATGCGGTCTACGTTTGACCGACGATAGACGATGCACGTGCTGACGCTGTATGAACAGTTTTTTGCGTTTCCGTGGTCACTACAGCGTCATTCTGAGTGCGACCCCATTTCATTTAATTGGTACTTCAGGAACTGCAATATCGAATGCGAGCAAAAATGGTTCACAAATATATAAAGACAAATATTTCAATATACCAATGATGAAATAAATGTTTTTTTTTCTTTATTTTTAACGCATAAAACATAATACGATCATTTGTGTGGTGATTACTAAATCAAAATATTTCATATCTTTAGAATTTTTATCACCTTGTCTGTGCCTTTGTCCCGACGAAACTCAATTACTCAGTAACTTGGGTTTACATTTAGTGTTTTTTTCAACCGTTTAAATATTTGTTTCGAGTGTGAATTTAAGACACATGTTTGACGTAGCGAAGCAAGGCCAGTTCCTAGTTTACAGTAAAATTCTAAGCATAATAAGCCCAGCAAACCTACACGGGTATACCTATCAAAGACGCGGGAACTTGGTAAAACAAACATTTTTCCCGCCATTCATGTGCCGTTACACGGTCTCTGAATAGTTAATACGGGCGCTATTCGCGGCACAGGTCAAAATTAAAGTCCAGGATTCATTTATTAGCAGCGTAATTTTAGGGAATTGTGCAACGCGTGCTTTAATCTCGGGGATTAATGGCGTAGAAACGAGAACACAAAAACGTGTGTAATTCCGAGGGTAAAGTGCATGTAATGCAGAATAATACGAATTCTTTATAGTATTGTATTGCATATATGTTGTTTTTATATTACCATTGCTGTTGTTATCTTTTACGTGTACCCTGCGAACTTCGCCACAACAATCTTGCTTAAATCAGTTATATTACTTATAAACCTGTAATCACAAATGGTATGAGGTCTCACAAGAGATAGAAAGAGAACACCGATTGTTCATATCGCCATCTTTATCTATGGCATTGTTCCAGAAACTAGAGTGAAGTAGATGGAAATAATCAATCCTCTCTTTTTATTTCCTAGTTTTATTTGTGAATACGGGGTGCACTGACTTATGATCCTTGTTACTATAACATTAGGCTAGATACACTGATAACTAGGAATCAGTGGCTCACCACTACACCCAGCTACGAGCGCTGGCGCACGTAATTCCTGCACCAACAACCGGTTCTTCCTAATCTATCCACGCTGTCAGCGTTGGTCATGAAGCAAGGGAGTCTCAAGGGTCACCTTTTTACCCGGGCACGAACTCGAGAGAACGAGTGTCTCCCGGTGATCTGTTTGAAACTTATTCGTCAAAAGACTGCTTGACTGACAGCTACCCCCTCTGCTGGTACACATGACAATGTATATATCTACTGAATACAAGGAGGTTAGTATTCCGGTTTGAGAGTAATTTCTTTTTCTCTTCATGATGCCAGTAATACACGTACAATGCCTTTGATGTTGCTTAATCAGCCTTACCTGCGGCAGTTTCTCACAATAAAGAGAATCATTACCTCGTTGTCAGCTATTTATACTTTAAAAATGTAAAATTTGGTTGTAATTAACGTATTACACGATATAGTAGGCATAATAGTCTTTGGATCGTTTAATGAATCACGCCAACTCTTTACTTAATTACTTTCTCTGCCCCAGTGCGGATCGGTGATGAGGTTAATCGCCAACCGGTATTTCGTTATTGTGAATTGGTATTGTAAGTCCAATTTGGCTTACTGTTAATGATTGTAGTTTAAATTATAAAAATGAGTGTGTTTTTAAAATAATTTAGTTACCTCTCGGAGGTGAATGGTCTCAAAGCATTGATAGCTTAGTGGTTTCAACATTGGTTTCCCAAAACAAGACGGTGAGTTCGAATCCTACACGCACCTCTTATTTTCAGAAAAGTTATATACTTATTATAAGTTAATTATCATTTGTTTCGGTAAATGAAAACATTGTCAAGAAAGCTGCACACTTGAAAATTTTCCATAGTGTTCTCGAAGGTGTTTGAAGTCTACCAATTCGCACTTGGCCCGCGTGGTGGACTATGGTACTATATCTCTGACATTGTGTTAAGTGACCCAAGCCCAGCAGTGGGACAGTTATGGGTTGTGATGATGACCTCTTGGTGAAACTGTAGACATATTTATCAATTTAAGAAGCATAAGGTATATCCAATTTACTTGTGTTATGCAAACTTACCAACATTGGGTTACAATATAAAAATTTTACATTTAATAACGTTCTCATGTAAGTGATATTGTTATACATCTTAATGAGAAAAAAATATGTTTAAACCGAAAGGCATATACTACGTTTACTGTTATAATAATAATTATAAGTAAACAATGAAGAATTTTCAATATCCATTTAGTTTCTAATTAAAAAGTATTGAAGCAGAAACCCTTTGTGAAATTTGTTTCGCAGCGGACAAACGATCTTGAATTATTAACAAATTGAAATTTTAGCACGCCGAAGGAATTTAATACGAACATAATTAAGAAGACCTAAAAATTCATTGTTTGTAATTAAGGTCGTAAGGACTTCATCAGTCTTGAGTCCAAGCTGAATCGTGGCGCATCCTATTGAAGTGAGGATCTGTTGGAGATAACTACACTATGTTAACTTATCTATTCATAATGGTACTCTGTACTGTAGGGTGATTGCGAAATGTTTATGACAGTAAAGGTGAATAACCATTGGAACTTCCTTTCGTCGCACGAGGGAAACATGCAGTAATATGATTAAAAATAAAACTTTAAAATGTCGTTACGTTCTATGAATGAATGTCTGAATGGAAAAATGAATGTATAAATAAAAAAGTATGTATCACAACACATGCCAGCACCAACGTATTTTCCCCGAAATGGAGTTTATCAGGGTCATCATCATCATCATTACAACCCATAATTGTCTCACTGCTGGGCTCGAGTCTCCTCTCACGAGATGAGAGGAAAGTTGCGTCTATCATTTTTAGTCGCAAGTTATAAATACGAAGTCGGGTCTTTTTGTATGTTACACTTTCACGCCTTACCCTATAACCCGATTGATCTGAAATTTTGCATACATATTGTCAAAAACACAGACAAGGATATCGACTACCTTTTATCTAGAAAACTTTAAGGAAAGCTGCGAATAAAAGCTGCTTTTGTATAAGTCGCTAAGCTACCATTTTCCCAGCGTCTGAAAGAATATCATGAACGGCTGAAAGCCTAGTACGGTCTGCACTAAAACCGAGAGACAGTAGAAGTAAGTAAATCGCTGCGGAACAGCTAACATGCGGCAAATTAGGAATGTAATACGCAACGCTCCAGTTCTAGAGATATGAGCCGTTCCCGACGCTCAGTACACCGTAAAATATCACCGAGATTAATCCCTGTTTGTACGTATGTATTAATACGAGCACGAAACAGAGCTACGCTTTTATATATATGCAAAGAAAGGAAAGAAAACCTTTATAATATGTTTATTTGCAAAATATATTAATATTATATGTACATGCGAGAGTGTGTTTGTTTGTCCTCCTTTTATGGCATAATGGAGTGTCCTGTATATTTTTTAGTGTGGAGATAGTTAAGAGGACGAAGAGTACCATTCAGCAAGCAAGATTTAACCCAAGCAAACATACAAATTAATAAATATTGCAAATTATGTAAAGGCATTTAAAAATATTGATTGCATTCGTAAACACTAGGTTTCACGTTTGAAAAATCTCTGATAAAGTCAGTGTTAGAAAATTTGCTTAAAAAAATAAGGAAATTTATAACATCACGTAAATAAGTGAATTGATTTTATTGTTTAACCAAAATTGAGGCACAGAATGCTTTGTTCCGGAGTGTGTAATTTGTCGTATTTTTATACCGGCAACCGCACGTAGTCACTCAACCTTGGTACGAGTATACTGAATCAGTGTAACAACCGAATTACGAATAGATTTCGGTACAAGTGATTGTAAACAATAAAAACTAAACTTAGTACTAAGAGAATCACTTTGCCAAGTTTAAAATGTATAAACGCGTATATTAATACGTGATAAGAAAATTTTTGTTCTCTTTTTAAGAATAATCCACTCACGTAGGAATTTGATATTTGGTATAGTTAAATTTATCTCCGAGAAGAAGCGTAGAAAGCTAAATTTTATTTCAATAGTATGTGTTCGAAATATATTTATTAAAAAAATACAATATTCAGGAATTTTAACGTAAAATTAATCTTTGATAAATTGAATTAGGATCGAATTTCGAACGCAGGGATCATCTTTAGAATTAATGTAATCTTTAGTGTATATAGCACAATATAATTTGGAGCGGTATTGACACGGAATGACATATTTTAGTCATGTTTCATTCCCTCACACCAAAAAGTCTTTATCATCGTAATTACTATATCTCCTTACATCTAAGTCTTTTAAGGTCCATTGCTGCACATAAGCCTCTCCTCGATGTCATTACGACCTGTCTTGGGCCCTTTGGATCCAGAGGGTTCCCGCCATCTTCTTTAGGTCATCAATCCACGTTTCGTGGGATGGCCTGTTCGCCTTTTTCTGAGACGCAGCTGCCATTCATGGACTTTTCGATCCCATCGTTTATCGATCCTTCGCATGGTCGATATGTCCTGATGTACTATGCAATATTAATAATGTATAACTTATTTTTCATTGAATACAATAACGATATCATTTTATAATGTAAATTATATAAATTCAAACGGTGCTGCCACACTGCATTTTTAATATGTTTAAAAATATCACATAATAGTATAATATTTTATGTTGCAGCAGCACCTTTTAACCGGAGAAGTTTCTGTGAATAACACATACTTAAAATGTAATTTTCGTGCAGTCAAATAGAGAAGTGGTCAATACCATCTGAACACTCCTTTTAGTAATGGCCTTTCCTACCGACGGAATGGTTTGATTCTTGGTTAGATCAGAAAATCATATGATAGATAAAAACTTTTCCTCAAATCCCCGTTTTCTATGACTTTTCCGTAATAACTGTGCAGTTTCTTTGATATAGAGAATTTTATCGTGTATCGAAATATCCCTAAATCAAACACTGCTAAAAAATTTTTTTTTTTTAGAATTTTATTAGGTACCAATTCTAAATAAGAAACATCATTTATGCGTATATTATTCACTTACAAAATGTGTAAATTGTGTATCTTAGTAAAATTGTGAAACCTTCCTAGTGAAACCAGGTTTCGTATGAATAATTTACGCCGAAACCAAAAAAGTTTCTAATGGGGCTACCATTAGTTGTAACCGACCATAAAGACAAAAATATTCCTCTCTCAAGCTCATTTTCAAATGCAGCAAAAACAAACAAGAAAAGACCTTTTAACGGCGGAGCGACTTACAGCTTTCATGAGATATTTATCATCCCGCCTTTTTATTTTCACACGATGCTCGACTCTTTGAGAGTTGGCCCAACTTAGGACGAAATATTCCCAGTTTTTTTTTCATTTCGTCGAAATTCCCGACTCACTGCTAAATTATGTATCTGTGGGCTTTGCTTCAAAATACACTATAAATCTTGTTTATTCGGTGCGTCAAGAGTTTATAACAGGCATGGTATTTGGGACAAGAACTTTAACCAAAATACATTTTTTATTGACGTTCACTCCGATATGCGGTACAGCGTTTACAACACAGGTATTTTTGTGGAGTAAAATTTTGTATTTTTCAAATAACTTTGTGAACCTATTGGGTTTTCTTGTTTCACTACGGTTATTCGATGTAACAAAAAATGGATAAATCTTCGGAAAGCAGTTTAATAAGTCATAATAACGCGATCACTATCGTTGTTCTCCTAGCAAAAGATATATTATTCTTCTAGGACCCTCAGTAACATGTAAATATGTTTACGGCGCAAGCTTATAAGAATGCATATTATATATATAAGGATTCATATTATTACGAAGTAACTACTTTATTCAGTAATATTTTAATATAATTACCTACATATTCCAATTCCAGCCATCAAATT
>DWPA01001933.1:0-17008 GCA_018251375.1 Calpodes ethlius
CCTTTGATACCTATCTAATTAATTAATATTTAAATCTTTACATTGCTTTAAATACTATTAGTAATTGACAGTGGTATTGTGTATATTCATATACATTTGTCATTGATTTTTTTATACAGCTATTCAATTTAAATCGCAAAGAAAAGATTGCATAGGTGCAACAATAGAAGTATATTTATACAGGTGATTATTGATAGTTTTAGGGATAATAGTATTATGTACCTTCCAACTGTAACTTATTAACGGCATTGAATATGATTTGTAAAAATCATATATTTAATAGGTAATTAATTACATTGCACAAGATTTATCTATATTTTTGTATTTGATTTGTGGGGAGCTGTGTCCACAACTTTATATTAGGCCTGTGTGATTTGTATGTCTCAACTTGTAATAATTTTAATATTTTTTTTGTTTTAAGAAGTAAACAGCTGTACCCTGAAGAGTCTATTTGAAATTTATGACTGTGAAATAAAATATTGAATAGTTATAGATAGTATAGAGATAAACAATAAGTTTTTCTAATATCAGTTTGCTCATTTTAATTACTCTGTGCAGTCCTGAGTAGTATGTGTTGAGTGTCAACTATCAACATGATTATCTCTCATAGTTTCATTAAAGCTAGATAATGATTTCCTTTGCCATTATATTTTTAAAGTTAGACCAACATCACGACATTATTTTAGTGCTATTGTTATTTTTATTTCTAAGAGTTGTAATGCTTTGGCTATTGTTAAAAATAACCCTGTATGTCATGTGTGAACGGTATTAAATTTGCTGCATATTGAGTAGAAAATATGCACAGATTTTCTATCTATTCAAATGTTTGTAGTTAAGGGTATGTACAGATATTTATTGACTCTAGAAGGCTGATGGGGTAAACATCTGGATGAATATGTAACGAAATATTGGAATGACAGTTCTATGTAACATTATGACACAAATTGTTGTTTTAAGTTTTTTTCTTAATGGCATGTATACTAACGTGACACTAAGTTATGCAATATATTTATACGTACCTATAATATTTTTATAAGGACCTTTTACAAATTAAATAGCTTTTTGCAATTTGATACCTAACTTCCGAATTGTTCATTGATCAAATTGATTTCTTGGTTGTCAAATTTCTATCACAAACCTTTTAGCTCATATTGTAAGGTATGTTAAACAGTAATATAACAAAACAAGTGTGGGAGAAATAACTGATTATCAAAAAATAAGCAAGTATTGTCGTCCCAAAGTACTTCGGAATATTGTGTTTACATAAAGAAAATGTAGCATCATTTACTTTGGATTCAAGTGTTTAATTTTTGCTAATTTTGTTACTAGTTTTCACTATTTTATCTTACGCATTAAAATATAGGTCCAATATGATTATGGGATTTAAATTGACAAGTGATTGAATCTTAAATTTGTGTCTCAAATTCAATTGAATATATCTCCATAATTAATGTAAATCATATGCTAAAATGCATTTGATATAACATCAGTATTCAATAGGTACTGTGAATGTGAAAAAATTTATGATTGAAATGATTTGAAATCATTGTCTTTTATTGTAATAAAAATTTAAATACGGTGATGGTAGGATTTTGATAAGTGAATACCAAGAAATCACAATGTAGAATTCTCAATATCAATAATAAATTTTTAGTTATTACTCCAGAACATTGAGTGAAATTGAATAAATAATATTGCCACAAATTCTTATTTTCTCATGACTAGATTTTTTTGATTAAAAAATATTTTAAATATTAACTCCGTTACAATATAAACAAGAAAATAATTTATTATAGACTATTTCAGTGTAAGTTTTGGTTAGTAATAAAGTAAAGAGTATTACGAAATTGATGTTTTGTAATTTCTTATACTTATCAGTTTATCACAATATTGTTATTTATTGGTAATTAGTTACATACTCTAGGCACTTAATTTTCGCTAAATAAAAGTATGTTCTTATTTGATGTTTTTATTAATTATTGGTGTCTAGGATTTTCTGAATTTTAGGCTATTCTAATTGTAGCATTTTAAAGGCTCATATATTATCTAGCTTTAGCTCCATAATATAACACAGTTCATTTTCTACTACTAATACTATGACAGTACTATATATTATATGGTCTGCTGATCAAATGACATACATATCAATGTGATAAAGTCATTTTCGCAGGGCTATAGGAAAAATAAATAATAGTAAAGATTAAACTTCAATTTCAACATCTTGAGTGGTTCACATTGACCTTTAGAGCTGTAGTTAAATTTGACAGCATACCAGTGATTTTTGGTGCCCAGTGGCACAGGCTTTGAGTTCTCTTCGCAATGTTACACCTAGTGTAGTTGTTCCAAATTTTAAAATAAATACTAAAAACTACAAAGAAAATAAGTGATGGCATCATGTTCAATAAAGTTATTAAATGACGCCTCACGCATTTACAATGAGATAAATAAATTATAAATATGCTTTAACTTAGGCCCTAACTGATGATTTCGTATTAATAATATGATATTTTTATTTTTCGGTTTATTTTTCGGAACAATTTTATTATACTACGCATTCCCGTCTATAGCTCTATACATACCTCACACATTTAATTTCCCTATAGCGTTATTGTTCCAAGGCGTTTCTCTTTTCTTACAATAAATGCGTTTGCTTGTAAGCATACTACAGGAACCTAGTTAGCCTACATTCCAATAATCCAGTTCCATTATTATTAATTTTGGAAACCACCTAGGGAAATAATATTCCGAAATTCGCAACACCCTATTATTGTTAATTATTCATCACGACAACAAACATTTGAATGCACTGTAGGGAGATTTAGTGCATAAAATTAATATTCAATACCAACTGTTTTTCTTCACTTGTGCGTGATCTGTACAACGATAATAAATTATATGATAAAATTAACGCGTTAAATGTCTAGTTCCATTAATTGAGTTCCGTTCTAATTAGAGTTCTTATTAATTTGCGTGTCGATTAACGCGTAAAGTAGCACGCTAAACTGTTGGCCACATTTGTGTTGTGTCATTTTTAGGACGTTGATTAACGCGTTAGGACGCTGATGTGACAAAGATATAACGGATAGGGGAGACATATAGTCTAGGTAAGAAACACCATTACGAAGAAAGGAACTTTTAGGTTAAACGTACGATTTTACTATAAATGTTGACAATATTTTCGATACTCAAAAACTCCAATTTGTAGAAAACATTGATCTCCAATAATGTTGTCTCATAATCTATTTATTACCTACATTTCTTCTACATGCCTTCTTGTCAACTGTCATAATATGCGTCAATTGTCTTTTGTTATCAACAAAATGTCAATGTGGATGTCAGCGGTCAGCCTGGCAGATGTCAAATATTTTTAATACGGTTACGTTCGGTCGGTCGGTGGAGGTTGCTCATGATGTTCCTGTGCCGTGTTGTATTTAGTGCTTTCTCTTGAAAAATAATACTTGCCGCTATTATGAAAATTTGATGGTTGTTTAGAAAAAACTCATAACTCAAGATGTCAACCGTTCTGCTCGCTGTAATTGCTGTTATACTGTGTGTTCTATTCCGAATATTGAATGTTAATAGTCAACCGCACAAACCTGTGATCTACGGCAAGGACAGGAATTTTATTGAAAACATATTGTTTATTGCTCCATTTCTTAGCGAACCGTAAGTAATTTATATTATTATCTTTTACTAAATTAAATTATCATTTTTCATTCTTACTTTCTAATTTTTTTAAACTTCTTGATGATGTCACGCGACACATTCACGATTATGTTTTACGATTGAAATGCAAGGTTGCATGTTTAGTAGTACATATCGCCGTAGAAATATAAATAAAATTGCATTTCAATATTAATGTGAATAAAAGTATAATGTGTCTAATGGACCGAAATTTATACTGGCGCTTTTTTGTTTTTTTTTTGCCTCTAAAAAAGGTGATAGTTCTAAGTCCTTAATGTAAGCGTTGAGCCAGGCGTTTTATAAGTAATCTTAATTACAGTGATTTTATGTCATTCTACCTGTTCTAGTTTGCATTTAAATACATTTTTAATTATTTGATTTATTTGTTTATTTTTACTAAAAAGTTGATAGAAATATATTCAATACATTTAGTTACAATTATTCACAGATAAAAATAAAGCTACCACTCTTAAAATTTATAGGAATCGTTTATTGTCACTAATTACAAAAAAATATTTTGATTACAAGGGTACTAATCATTGCATTCATATTAAAACAACTGGAGTCCTTGTTCATTGATGTCTAATTTCCAAACAATACTTGTTTTGTATTGAAACATGTGTTACACAATTTGTCTACATGTATAAATTATCATAATGAACCAGAAATGTAATATTAACAAGGTTTTATTAAAACTTATTCAGTTTCACTTTGCTTTGATACTGAACTTCGTGACCTTGACTATTATAACAACCTCCATTGTTTTTGGTAATTATGTATGGGCAATCAATTCAGTTTACTAAATAAGGTAATTGTGACAATGTCATAGATTAAAGATTTTTTTTTGGCTGGTAGAGTTTTATTGTGACATCTTATATTCATTTAAAGAATTGTGCATATTTTTTGTTCTTCCAATATTTTTGTATGCTATGGTAAGTGAGGAATATAAGATATAAATATAACTTCATGCTTTATGACTAAGCTTTTCGATATTGGAATTTATTAAAAAAAATTGTATTAAAATTTTCATAGGAACTAATTTCATATTAGAAAAAAAGAACCTGTTTTGTAATATAATTAGAAGTAATGACTGAAATTTGAAAGATTTTTTTTAAATGAAAATTTTATATTCTCTGTTTTCACTTGGATTGTTTTTGGACAATTGGATTTCAACCCACTGAACAAGTGAAGACAGTGGTGGACTCTTATCATTGGCTTGAATCAACTGTAAAACCAACTGTTGTCAGAGATGCCTTTGGTGTAATATATTGCTTAAATTATTAATATATTTATTGTAACTCAGAATTGCCCTTAAAGTAAAAGTTATATAGAGCTTTCTTAATTTTACCAATCATTTAATGAATTAGTTAAATCATATTAAGTCACATCCGGAAATTGCCATTGACATAACTGATAAAAAATATGATAAAAAACATAGATTTTTTTATCTGTTGATTTAAAGTCTGTTACTGAAAGAATGGTCAGATTATATGGACATTAGTTTGCTACAATATTTACATTTTTATGAAATACAAATACTATCCCAACATTATTGTGAGCTGAAAGACAATAGATCTGTAGATATTAATGTTTATAAATATGTTCATTTGTTCATAGCCATACAGATGCTTTAAGAGATATATAACATAGTAGCTATCTAGTATATTGTTAATAAATTACTAAGGTATGTTTCTTATGTTTATCTAAACTTAACTTAATTGGTTGGATCATTAAGTGCTATTATCATTTGTCTTACAAAATTTGGTTTTGATATGGTTCGGCTACAAAATTCCACTTTTACATAGGGTCCCGTTATAACAAAACGTCCCATTCTAAATCAGATAGTCTGACTAAATATCCAAAGTTCAATTGATTAAATTACTTTTTAAATTCCTCTACATTATCTATATTTTAAGATATCAGTATGTTTAGAATAGATAACATTTTACCACTAATGTTTAAACTGTATAATTACGAATAACTGCCATAAAGAAGAAGACGAAGGGAAAACTTTGGGTATTCTAGATTTTGAAATTTTATATCATTTAAAATCGATACGGGAAAATAATGCAGAAACCTAAACTCTGTAAATAAATCGTATCACAAATAGACAAATTATTGAGGAAAATAATACATTAAATACCGTCAACGTGAAGTAACCCTTCGATAATGTGACTTACGATCGAATTTCGGATTCAGAGCAAGGATTATTAGTAATATGATATTTATAGTAATTTGAATCATTTCGTATACTAATGAGAGAAAATAAACAATTCTTCATAATTTTCAGCTTTGTAAGTGGATTTCCGTCCCACTGCTGGGCATATTCAATAGTTTCCGAAGGTAGTCTAGGCGGTATATTTATAAAAAGGAATGACTACGTAAGCTAGTTGTATATCAGCGGTATCAAGTTTCCACAAGATAACATGATATTCTCTACATACAAACTAGTACAATCTATGACAATAGGTACTCAGTAAGGTACTCAATAATCTATTGTTTCAGTTATATACCAACACGGCTATGGGGCTTCAGCGGGCACGTACAGACAATCCTCCACAGCCTAATCGGACGCGTGCGATGCCCCTGGCCGATTGGCGGGCGGGTATCTTTGGTGTTGCCAGACAGGTCTACTCTAACTTACGATTTGTATGAGCCGGTTGGATCTCAACATGAAGGTAATAAAAATGTTTATTTCCCATGAATTATAACTATAATTAACATTTCCACATCCTAAGTAAAAGTCCCTGTAATTTGATCTTGTTTGTTGATGTTGAATTTTAGTATAATTAAACTTATTCAGTCCCAAATACTAGAATAACACTTCATTATGTCATCTCAAAAAAATACTGTACAGATTTTAATTTGAATATCATTAAAAGATAGAAAAAACACGATTCACGACTATGGGGGACATAAAAATTGTTTTAATCGGTATACAAAACTCAGAATATTAATTAATACATTTGGTTTGATATAGATGACGTGACGGTGGCAATTTGTCCCGGGATCGGAAACACATCAGAGAGCGTATACATCCGGACCTATGTGCACTATTCACAATGCCACGGCTACCGGTGCGCTGTGCTTAACCATATCGGTGCCCTCAACAGTGTCCCCGTTACTGGCACTCGAATATTCTCATACGGTGAGTTATTTCTAACAATAATATCTATTCCATTATTAATTGTGATAAGTTGTGCATCATATTTGATGTAAGTATGTATATAAAACGCGAGGAATTGATAATCTGTTTCATTTTTGAAGTGGGTAAAATATCGAAGTGCCCAAGCAACGTTCCTTAACCATTAGCGATCGATGTTCAATGATCCAGCGATAACGTTCTGAAGGGGCAAACCCCGCAGACCCATTATTGTGTATTGTGAGGTAAATATGCGCTTACGTATGTTTTACCAGTAAAATTGTACGTAATATTCACTCTTAGGCTATATATATACATTTTTTTTTATCTTAATTCGATTCGTACGAACGCAGAGTAGACCGTTAGCTTCATTATAAAAACATGTTTTAGTATGAATTTCGTATTATTATTTGCATTTTCACCACTATTAATACATTTTCCTAAACATTATATTGAATATAGCCTTGATACCAATGTTCAGTCTCGTATCAGCATAGATTTTATATTTTCCTCCTATTGTTAACGTAGGTTATTGACAATTGACTCAATAAAATATGTTCGAGTCTATTAAAATAAAATTCAAGTTTTTGTTTAAGAGAATTTGTTGGTATTATGTGAATCGTTAAATTTCATTTAAATTGTAGATACGTTTGTTACTAATATCTTCTTGGTCTTCTTATTAAAACGGTGACTATTTTTAACTGATACAACTTAAACCTACTAGCTTTGCATAGAGGTTCTTTGTGTAGTGTGGTTAAAAACTAAGAACTTTTTTAATCGAAAACTCATCCAACAGGTAGATTAAGAGAGAAAGTATATAGGAGTATTATAATAGTAAATTTCGTCCGATTTACTGGCAGGTTTCAGAATTTTTAATTGAGTTAATAAAATACATACATGGATAATTATGCAGCTGTGTACAGCTCTCGACTGTTTTCTTAGCTTTCACAATTTAATTTGTTTATTGCTATTGTTAGTTACCTTATGTTTAATATAAAACTACCACGTATTTTAGTTTCTCGTATTGGTGTACCCCGCCTTTTGACTGCATTTTATTCTTGTATATTTTTATCCTAATGTTGCCTAGAACAAATTTCTCATTCATCAAGACCATCTGTATTCGTCGCACAAATTGTTATTCGGTAGCGCTTACAGTTGAAATGTGGTCTCTTCCACAAAGAATGAAACTGCTTTAAAAAAACTTTGTCGCTTACGTAATTGTCATTCAAGGTGGTCGTGGTACATCTGTGCTCTGATACAGCGCGGCAAAGTAAGGTTGGCCTGACGTTCGTAATTCGAAATGCTTAAGTAGGTACTTTGTCAATCTGCTAATTATCAGCGTCGTTGTCCTTAACCTCTATCAATTTAAAAGATTGTGACCCCGATCAGACTGTATCATAATGATGTATATACATCGTACATCATAATGTCATCTATCTTCATAATTGTCCTCTCCAAATTATCCACTGATTTCGCTGTGTACATCATCTTCGTTTTCATTCGAGTAGCTTCGTTATTCATCGTAATGACCCACGATTCGTTTTGGTACTCTCGAATAGTCTTCGAGATAAATACTTACATGTGCATGGAACTTATTTATGCACAAGTACGTATAAATAATATCTGAGAAGTATAAGTCATGCTATTGTTTGGTCGAATGAGTCATCACTCTGTCGGCCTAAGTTGAGCGTATTGATTAATTAAGATGGCTATTATAATTAATTCAGTACTAAGAATTATCTTATTCAACATTGTATTCTATCCTATCTTAAAAGGTGAACCAAATTGCAGTGTCCAAAATTTAATTAAATTCTACTGAGAATCGTATTGCGATGATGTATACAATGTATATATTATTATTGTATAAGCCAGATGCTTTGTAGTTTGTAGTATGCGTTGTATATACAAATATATATATTAATTCCTTCTAGATTCAGCTTAAGATGAAACAAAACAGAACTGTCTAGTTTCCGTTGTCACATTCTTTGGTGATAAACTGACTACGCTCATTCATGTTTTTTTTTAAGATTTTATTTAACTCACAATGTTTGTTAGTATGTTTGTTTGGATAAAATCTTGCAAACTGAATTTTAAGTACATACTTCCTCTTCTGATACGAAGCTGACATTTTACAAATCGATTTAGTTTCAAAGACAATTCAGTTTAGAATAAGTATAACTTAGTGACTATACTCAAGTTTTGCTCCACACAAGAGAACTCCTCAAAGGTGAATAGCACAATTGGTACTTTTTATAAACGTGTTTTTAGTTTTTTAAACTACAAATTTGTTTATATGTAAAACATATAAGTTTACGGCCCGATTGTTTATTGATAATATCATGAACTGTCCTTATGGTGTATCGACATTAGATCACCAAAATGATGTAATTTAAAACAACGGAACAAGCCATAGCGCGACTCGGTTATTAGTATTCCAGGTGACTCACGCCTGTTACGATTAGTCATCATCGTGAGGTGTAAAACTATATCGGTCGTCGAAATATGCTTAAAAAATAGAAGGATTTGTATAGCTGCATATGTTATTCGGTACAATTCGGTACAGCTTCAAAATTAAACAACACATAAAATAAATATTAACCTGAATTGGTAAAAGATAAAATGTACTGAAATAAACAAACTTTATATTCAAGTGTTGATGTATTTTCACTGTTTGTAGTGTTAACTTGTATAGAGGATCTCGTCGTTATGTTCACCTAATACAATGGGACTGGTTTATATAGATATATATACTGGAATAGATAGACATATATCTATTTAATAGATAGATAGATATATATCTATCTATACTATCACACAATTACAAAACAAAATGCAGCAACAACGTGTAATGAATGCACTCATATATACTAAAATGAAATTTGGTATTAATATTATATTATACGTTAATATATAGCTACGCAAAATGATAATCGTTTTACCAAATGGCGTGTCTACACAAGTCAAAGGTTATCGAGGCGAATTTATTAATAAATATCTTTTTTACAGGTCAGACGGATGACTTCAGCTACATGGTAGAAAATTTATTGGAGCGGTTCCCTAACACCAAGTTAATGCTCGTCGGGTTCAGCCTCGGAGGCAATTTAATTACAAAATATTTGGGGGAGGAAAGGAAGCGGCCTAGAAACATAATTGGTGGGATTTCGATATGTCAAGGATACAATGCTATTGAGTGAGTATTATGTATTTATATTGTATATGTGCAACAGACGTATGTCCTGCAGTGGTCCTTCAAAGCATACTGCTGCGATTTGGTAAAGTATCAAAGCGCAACAGGTATAAACTTTAACGTCTAGACAGATAATTTCGTATACTTGACTGTAATTATAAGAAAATGGAAAAACTCTTTCTTTCCATGTATGACATTTTCGTTTTATCTTACCAAAGTGGCCTTTAAAGGCTTCCTTGAAATAGTTACACATTATGTAAAACTTTTTTTCCAAGTGTTATTAATCTACGGTTACAAAGATAAGCTTGTACGTCGCACGATATACGTTCGTTGTCTCGAATTAAAGTTGGAAAGATAATTCGGAAGCTTCAATGACTATCCGGGTGTTTTAATTATTTATAAGTTACTTCCAGTAACCACTTTCATATGATACATTTCCAGTTATGAACGTTTTTAAACTGTCTAAAACGTTGTCTCCATTTTGTGTAATAAAACTTAAGATGTCCAACGACTATTGCAAATCATTTTAAAGCAAAGTTATGCAATGATTCGCGAACGTTCAATTTGGTCACGATCAAGGCCGACACATAACGTACACAAGTGGTTTTATAATGAACAAGATGTGACCGGTTTGGTGTGGTTTTGTTGTCAGCTTCGTTGTATTTATTAGTGGTAAAATCGATACGTTTATAGTGAACTACATCGCGACTAATGATAAAATCAATACGCATTTATCTATCGCGACAGTTGCAAGGTTCAGAATTGTTCACACGGCACATGAAGTTGTTTTCAAGTCCTAAAGCATCAAATGTAAATAATTGTTGGTTCATTATAGATAAGCTCAGTCTACTTAAAATTTGATCAAAATTATTAACACTAAATTTATCTGCTTCTGTATTCTGACTTTTATTATTCATGATAAGAATCTTTATCTGCATGACTGGCTACCACCTTTGTAGGGTTTAGGGTGCCCATTGATGATTATCACTTTCCGTTTTTATTATAGAACTCTGAAAGCCGTTTTCATTTTTCTATCTTTCCATAATTCTCAAATCGCAACAATAAAATGTTAATTCTTATTATTTTATTCCCTAATTTATCCAAATATTATAGTTAATGATTGTTTAATATAACGTGCGACAGAGAGAGAAAGAGTGTGTCTCTTTCTCTCGTCAACGATGCGAGAGTTTGGTGAGCTTTACGAATATTTATCGGTTGTTATGATTAAATGGTCAACACGAGTAGATTAACAAGAGCTTGTAGTAAGCCTTGAGAGTTTTATTTCATTTCCCAGTACGTAATAAATGTTCTTGTTGTCTTGTTATATGTCGACAGTACGATGCTGTACCTCCTCCAGTGGCAGAACTTCCGTCGGTTCTACCTGTACATCATGACCGACAACTACCGTAACATAATCACCCGACATAAGCGCGTGCTGTTGAGCCAAGAGATGAAGAATCGGTATTCGCTCGACGAAAACATGATCGTATCGGCCGGCACGCTGCCGGATTTGGATGAAGCTTATTCCAGGTAATATTGGGGGGGAGAGGGTTCGTTTTAAGAGTCGAAATTAGAGTGGATAGTTGTCTGAACTTTTGGTTAATTTTAATAGTACACACGTATTTTTTATTTACAGTTTTAGATGGTCTTTTGTTTTAAAATCTTTTACAGGGGAAATTCTTACATTGTTATCAGTTTTATTAGGATATTTTGCAGGGATAAAGGTTTAGTTAATTCTCCTAACATAACGAGTTATAAGCTCGCTTAAATTACTCAATAAGTATTCTGAGGTGTCTGATCGTAAATCTAAATTACGCGTCATTTAACACAGGGTACCTAATGTTAATTATTGTTTTAAGGGGTTTATCAGGGCAATAATAGTATATTATTTACCATCGGAGTAAATTACGCGTGTTATCGAGTAGTGTCGAGTGTTTTTTTAATCCAAAGCGAATCGATGAATTTTAAAGTGGAATCCTAAACGTAGCCCCCGCGATTGATTACTCAAATTTTCATAGCCCTCTTTGAGAAAATAATTGAAGATAAATTACGAATAATAGTGCACTACTTGAGGAAAAGATGCATTTTTTAATAAATTGGTATTATTATTCTATTTAAGCAAAATTATAATTTGAATATACAATTACGAAGGCAGAATTCGCGCGTTTGTTTTTACTTCACACTTTTTTTTTATTTTACCTGCGCGTGATTTGCTTTCACACAGCTTGTAAGTTATTCATACAATATATGCGATACATTCTAAATTCAAAACACTTTATTCCTAGGAATGATTACCCTCTATTTGCGAAGAACAAAATAGCTTTTTTCGAATGAATATGATAAATAATATTTTAAGTAATTAAATTCTGGTTCGTATACTTGACGCAACCTTCGATACACACGATAACTGTTACGATTAGTAAACGCTGTAAACCTGTATGATATAATTTCCTTCGACGTTTACATTGAAGGAATTATTGCACAACCAACTAGTTTGCGTGAAACTTTCCTGCATTTATAAGTATGTATTCGATTAACGTTCAATTAATGTAGCTAGCGGATATCCATGTTAATATAACTCACGTTATCCTATTTGTTGCTTAGTGATTTTATTGTTTCCAGGATTAATTGAACAGTTTCAAAACATGTTACTCATTTTGTACTCTAGAAAAATTGTTATAAGTTGTATATTATAGCTATTTTATCAATCTAATACCCAGTATTACCTATTACTAGAATTATTAGTTACTAATCTTAATTTCCCTTTATTATCTCCCGCGTCACATTACTTTGTATTTACACAATCGAAACCTTTATCATAAATAACTCTAGCAATAGATTGCAATGATTACTATAACTGAACTGAGGAATCTATTAAAATAATTGGCACACGTGTTGTTTTATTTTGAACATAAATTAACGTGTTGTACATACCTAAGTTTCTCAAGCGCTAAATACATTATCAATATGTCTTTTCTTTGCAGAAGAGTTCACGGATTCGAATCAGTCACGGACCTCTACAAGTGGAGTTCCTCGGCGTTCTATTTCCACAATATAAAAACGCCAATGATATTTATCAACGCACGCGATGACCCTATTGTTCCTGAACAATTATTACCTACAATTAGAGAATTTGTCAGTAAGTATTTTTAAATTCAGATTTAATCTGTATTAGACAATAGAATAATGAATATTTCATAACATGCACGTTTACATAGATTGTTAGATAATAACTCAATTAATATTTTGGTACATATAGAAATGTTCAATAGACTTCTTACAAAATAACCTCCTATAACGTACTTAAAATAATATCAATTTTAAGCTCGGAATGCAAATTATGATCAATGACGTCAGAGAGATTATTATAAAACATCACTAATATATTCCATGTTTGACTTAAAAATGATCATAACCAAAATCATTTCGATATAACCATATTTCAGTACACATTGAAGGCTGGATATAACAGTCGAGATGAGTAAAAAAAACAACACGTGTAATTTTTCCTTTCTAATTCAAAACATCTCTGTGTTTTTCCATCTTTATTAAGACCGATGAATATTAAATTACGTCATGGTTACAAATTTTACTGTCGTATCTCATTTTGTTTCTTTTTACTGAATGACACGTACAGGCAATTTTCCACGCGTGTAATTCGTAATACGGCATTTACTTTCAAGTGTGAGTTCGGTTTTACTCTCTTCCGTATCGATGTTATCGCACAGACGTATAACCGTACGATGTGATAAGATAGTTAACAAATTACTTGTCACAGCACTGATAAAGGTAACTTTTGTAGGTTCTCACGACAAATGTATGTACTTGGAGCTCGCTCACGGCGGACACCTGGGGTTCTACGAGGGTGGGTTGGTGTACGCTAACCCGGTGACGTGGCTGGATCGTGCGCTCGTGGGGTTGGTGGGGGGGCTCTTGATGGCGCACAACAAGTGCTCCTCCAAGGACGCCATACCCGACGTCGACAGCACCGTACAAGAGGACGAGCCGGATCTCATCAAGCCAGCTACTATTATATACCGCGACCCCCTCGAGAAACCAACGCAGAAAGCTTAATGCTCTGCTGTTAAATTCCAAATTGTTTTTATTTTACAATACCTCAGCGGTTTCTGGAATTCGAAATGGATGTAGCTTGTAACTTATGGTAGCTCCGGGGCTTAAAACTTCGAAGAATCTCAGTAAACTGCAGCCCATAAAAAATTTTAGGCGACCGAGAGAGAAGCAATGTCTGCTTTTTATTGCACATTCGAGGATGGAGTGTTTCAATCTGTCTCGGACGAGTGCAGCTCCAAAAACTGGCGTAATGAGCGCCGTGTTAATTACCTGCAATATTTGTATGATGTATTTGGATGTATATGAAATATTATACTGTGTAAAATAACATTCCTTGAAAATTATTGATCGTAAAATAACGATTTACGTATGCATTTGCGTCATTATGTAGTGAAATATGTGTGTTAAATCCTTTTTAAATGATAAAATTGAAGGTGATTAAACCAGTGAAACATACGAGTCGGTTAAATATTTATTTTCGCCACGACTTTGATACCATATTGATAATTTATTATTATTATTATATTTAATATTGCTATATTATTTCGTAGTTTATCGTTACTCAAGTATTAATATTTAATCGGTGTATTTAAATTTTGAAAAGTGTACACACTTCTGTTTACAGAAAACTTGGAAATAATGTACTAAATTGAAAGTATTTAAGTTTTTTTTTGATAAATATTTTCTTTCATTGTAACAAAGTACTATACTACAGAATTTCGTAGCTTTATTGAAGTTATTAGTTTCATTGTTGAAAAAAAAAATTGTATTTAGTACCCGAATATTCCAAATTCAAATTCTCTATTGATAGGGCAAAAGTGTAGTAGATAGTAAATATTTCTATATTACTTTTATTTGGCTCTGTAAGCCAAAAGTTGATACATTTATTTTAAAATTGTGATGTTTATATTTATTAATTATATGCGTAGCGAACGAATTCTATCGCCAACTTCAGAGATAACTTCTATTAGTGTCAATGAATTCGTTGAAGATTATCGTCCTATTATAAAATGTAACTATTTAATTATATAAATTATTTACTTATGCATTTATTTACACGGGACTGAAACTGTTGGGAGATACGAACTTTATATAATTATATCGGTATTGTGTATTTTAACGTATTTAGTGTGTCTTTGACGGTGTTGATGCTTATGCTTCGTGTTCATACATTTGTGATAGAATACCAAACAGTTAGATGCGACCGAATGCAGTAGTGCCTATCGTTTAAATCATATGTATTTATACACGTTAAATAAATAGCTTAAAGTATAGTATGTTCCGTAGTACAAATAATATTATCTTCAAAGCACAATTTGTATTTTAATGCGAAGTGACCGGAATGTGTCAGTACAGTATACATAGTGAATTTAGAAGCTCGCTCACTTTACTGGGAATTCTCATAATGAGTAAGCTTTTGGGTTCAGTAATTATACTTGAACTTTATGCCTAATATTATTGTAATAATTAATATAGAATATAGATGTATATTGATAAATTTGATTGACATGGCCGAGTTAAAATTGTATGTATTGTTTTATATTATTTAGTACACTTAGTGTATAATAATATTTGATGTGTTACCATTATTTGAACCAATTTTCAACACTATGATTTATTTGTAGTTAATCAAATATATTCTTGCCTGTTGACCATTGTTGATCAAATTATTGATGTCCTTCATTGACTATTGCTTCTTAATTCCATCATGTTGATTATGACGATGAAAGCACTTGAACCATAACTTATTTAAGGTGCTGCTTGTAATTTTCGTATTATAGTTATTGTTTACTTAATACGACTGTACCACAGTCAATACTATCACTAACTTATCAGTGGTAAATTATTGACGTTCAACAACAATAAGTTATAACTTATGACCTCTTGACAGTACTTATTGTGAGTTTAGTCAGGGCATTGTTATAAACAAAACTATATATTTTTTTAGGATTGCTTCATCGGGAGGATTTTTAAGATTGTAACTGATTTAAGGTTCATTGTATTGTTATCTAAATCTGGAATTATGACCTACCTACCTACTATGTTGTAGTAATTCTTGAAAGCAGTGATATATACCAAGTTTGATAGTTTTGAAATGAACTTAATAGTTTAGATGTTCAATCGACACCGGTTGTAATAGACAGACGGTCGCGTTTTGTTATCGCTCGCACCAATCTTGGACTGGTACCCTTACTATTGAAACATGTAGACTACGTTTTTGCATATATTCTCGATAAAATTGGCAGCTGTTATAACAAGAAAAGTAAATATTGAATATGTCAAGCTATTGTAATCGTACAAAATATGCTTATTTTATTTTTATTTTATAATTGCCTCAATTCAGCACAAACTTTTATTTTAATTATTTTAAAAAGTAATTTATTCATTAAAAAGTTATTAATTTACTCATTAATGTGCAGGAAAATATTTCACTTGCACATATTTATAAATGTAATAGGTTTGGATTAAGGTACTAAAAATGGTGGACGAATACTTAATTTATTAAAAAAAAAATCTTTCTTCGTTATATAGAGATGGTAACTATTTTCAATACATGTTAGTAATTTGCGTAAATATTAGGGAGGAAATAGAACGCTACACTTATTTTCTAGTAGTTGCTAATAGCAATGCCGCACAACGAACAAGTCTTGTTGTGATGTACAGTGTAGCGTCTTAAACCAATACGTGGTGGGACACTAAAGGTAGAGAAAATATGGTTTTAAAGATAAAATTTACCGGCGTTGACAAATATATTTTGTTAGTACCTATTTTTTTTGTACATCAAAATATTTTTTGTTTAAAATTTGTCTCCTGTTTTCGAATTTTTATTTAATTTTTCTTTCTTTTACGATACCTTAATATTTTAAATATCTATTATATTCCATATGGTTACAGCGCTGTGTGCTATTTTAATTAAAGTTATG
>DWPA01001934.1:0-17001 GCA_018251375.1 Calpodes ethlius
AGTAAATGAAATACAGCCAGAGTGACAGACTTCAATGTTATGCATATTTACTAAAGGCATACCTATAGAATACTGTAGAAAAACGCAACATTTATAACATATCTACGCACACAGACCGACGCGTTAAACTTATAACGTTTTTCTTTTTCGTCAGACGTTAAAAACTGCGAATGCATTTCTACCTCAGTAATTACGCATTGGTATAGCGTGTGCCTGAAGTACACGACCTTCCACGTAGAAAATCGACTTGTCCTCTAAAATAGTTCCGGCGAGTAAAGCTTGGCATACTCAATTAGTATAGCATACCGTCGACACAAAAGGGGTCTTTCAGATATTCAGGGCCGTTTAAGAGGCTCTATTATGGGAGGAGAGCCATCTCCTGAGTCAACACTTAAACGTTGCAGTTTAATAAGTTATTCCAGTGCCATTTACTCGGCTTTTAATCCAATATTTTAATTTTAGAATCACAATAATGTAGTGCATTACCAACGTCGCTGTTATTGACGACCTTGCATTTAGCTTCGGTAGGACACGTACTGTGAACTTGGTATGAAGTTTGAAGTCTCGACGTCATATACATACACTGTTATTTGTGTCGCAGTACTGACAGTGCCACTGTACGGAATGTGTAGTGATGACCGCTGCAGTGCTGGCACCAGATTCTCTAATCCATCCAACTAAAAGATTCTGTCGTTTACTAGCTCAAACCCGTATAAGTAGTTTAATTGAAAGGTACACTTTTTATTTTGTTACATTTTTGATCCTAATTGGCCAAATAGAGGGAAGAAAAGCTATATCTGAGCATATCAAAATTATCCTGAATTTAAAATTATGTTTCGTAAATAACCCTCACGCATTTACGGTGTGAAATGTGAAAGTCATGCACGGTAAAAACCGGATTTAAAGTCATAATGTCAACAATAATTACCTCAAATGCAGTGAACTCTGCGGACAAGCGTGCTTCTAAATAACTGCATTAAGTGTGGGGCACGCGACGCCGGCGCCCCAGCGCCAGGGGACACGCACGTCGCCGGCAGGGCGCGCGCACACCGTCAGATATACCGATTCAGTGTCTGTCGGCTTTCACATTTACAACAATCGTAAAGAAGTCTTATACTTAAAAAGTATATAATCACTTCAACCGCTGCCAAGGTAATAATGACGTCCACGTTTGGCGTTATTGAAAAATTTGTTGTGTTAGGTTCCAAATATGCATCAAATATTATTATGTAATCCGAACTACTCAGAGCCTCCTCGTCTGCTACCTAACTACAACAGTGGCGCTGAAAAATGAACGTGCCCTCCAGGACACGAGATCACGAATGAATATGGTCACTAGCGGTGGTCCATTTTCCTTCGACCGCGCCCAAGGTGATTGACTCGGTCGTTTACTACCGATGACCACGTGCAGAAATCCTCAAGGAACCAGTAATCGCCACCCACGAGTGCACACCCGTAATTGTTACTTTATACGCGGCAGTAAGCAGTTTAGCGAGCAGCCGCGCGGGATTAGATCGGAAACGGCGCGCTATCAACATAACACAAAGTACCAATAAAACATAACTCATTTATTTCGTTATCGCTGGCACTCGACAACATAATGTTCATTCAAATTTCCCTATTTACATTGTAAACATATACTGGCCCTCGGCTAGTGTTAATTATTTTGATTTCTATTTACTTTTCATGTTATGTATTTACTTTCGTGTAGTACATTCTATGCAAGACACAATGTTATTTTATACCTAACCTAACCGTTTGATATTTTATAAATTATTGTGGCTCTACATGTTGTGCTTTGATGAAGAAACCTTTTTTAGGATTTTTACCTTTCCTAAGATTTAATAATTAAGATTTGAGACATCGGCCAACATGTTGAAAATGTTTAAAATCCTGACTGAAGTAGGCGTCAAGTATATTATCAGCCAGTAAATTCTATCGAATCTCGGCCTCTCCTAATAAAGAAGCTATAAGGTGCCGACGTTAGTTACGATTTATATTTCATTGGGGTATGTTCGAGCTCAAAAACGTGGAACGACTTGGAAGCCTTCCAAAGGGAACGGTCGAAGATTTCCTGATAGCGGTGTGGCAGAGCGCTAGCAATTTATGTTAAACACTTTTTACGAAAAACTATTGCAAATTGCAATTTTACCATAGCTAGTGGAGGTTTCCGCTGTGCAATTACTCCATTAATGCCAGCGACATCGCGCCACGGGTTTTGTCTCTGCGGACGGTCACTAAATGGTAAACGAGGCAATGCAACGACTGTATACCGTAATGTTTGTTGCCACTTGATCTTATCATTTAACTTCAATACAAAACCTACTCTCCTGCATGCCTATGAGTGAGTAACAATAAATTGTAGCTGTGTTCAGTAATTCACATAATTTAAATGTTGACATTAGTAAAACATTACACTGAGCAGAGCCTGCCATGTATCGAACTGTATTTTGTATTGCAGTACTCCGTCACGGTGATTAGACGTATTGATGAAAAAAAATTGTAAGTGTTATTTCAGCGACATAATTCAATTGGGCCGGCGATCCTCTCTGGACAATGTCCCCGTTCTGAGACGATCCGCCCGCTGAACGTCAATGGACAAGTTTCCTCGTGACGTGAGCGGCGAGCGGTACACATAAATTTGTATCCATAAGCTAGTTACGCGATATTATTGGTTCAATATTCTCGTTCCGAAGGCGTGAAGCGTGCCATTTTCCGGGATGTCTCGATACCGGCACTGAGTTCCGCTCGACCGAGTTACAATGTTCATCCGCTTTTACATAAAATCTGTTCTGAGCCGAAGTAATACTGAAGATTCTTATTCTTTTAACTAAAATTAAAATTAGGTTTGTGTAACATAAAATGATTTAGTTATATATAATATCTTCGTCCCACATTCTCATTGTATAATTTAGTATGTAACGAAGGTGGCCAGAGATGCTCAGGGAGCTCTTACTCGTAGCTCTGGTTGCGTACCGCTGTATGTACACATGGTGCCCCCCCGAACAGTAGTGCTCCGTAACCGTCCTAAACTTGGCATTAATTTTCTAACTCTCATTATTTAAAATTAAGGTACATACAATTTTGTTAACTGCTATCTCCCTCCCGTACTTGTCTTATGTAACAGTACTGTTTCTTAGAGTGAACCAATCGCCGTGAAACGTGACTGAGACTCCAACGCAGGCGAGCTCCGAGTGTTTATTGTTCCCATCACTACTATTACTGACATTGATATCCTCCATCGTCCTAACCACAGAATCGACCAACGGGTCCAGGAGTAAAATTTCGAATCAGATTGAGCCAGGATAGGCACCGAAACAAAATGATGCGGAATTTCCGCTCCATGTGAGCCCCGGAGCTCAGATACATTAGTACAGCAGTAAATCTCCGCTAAACCTATCTGTGTAATAGCGGTCTCTGTGATCGGCGACAACGACTTCGCTGATTCTTCGCATTCGTCTCGAAGCCCTCCGCTAACGACGTCGCGCGACGTCCGCCGCTCATTGGCGGTCTCACACACGGCCACGCGGGCACGCGGGCACGCGGCCGCTACACCGCTGCATTGGCGTTCTCTTATTTTGAATCAGACATGCTGTACTAATGGAGCTTTTTTTCACCATAAATGTCATTAATGCATGTGTTACTCCACGTTGGAACAGTTAACATGGGTATAGTGTTGTAAGTTGTTTCCAACAATAATGAGAAAAAAAAGTTTAGCAGTCGCATGTTGCTGTAACTAAACTTTAGCTATACGAGACGGACATTGAGATACAAAACTAAACTGTACTTCCGGTGTTGGTATTATCGGTTTTTGAAATTTCTTTTTTGTACGAAGGCAAATTAAAGGAAGTATTCACGTGAATACATAAAATTGTTATATGTTCCAGATGCAGCTACTACTAGTTCATTAAAACCAAATCCCCAGCAGACGACGATGTGGAATGTATCCGACATAACATTACGCCGAGGACGGCGGTACTTCAGTAAGAAGGCCGGTACATTTAACTACATTTAGCGGTGGTGACAATATCCTCCGAGCCCGTGTCGTCCGGCCGAACTACTCAGGTGGGTCCGAATGAAAGCGACTGCAGAACGGCCCGGCCGATTGGCCGATTCAATTTTCTCCGAGAACTGAAATCCCTCTCGAATTGTCTGCCACACACATCAATGTCAATACGATTATAAGCCCCAAGATAGACGGAAAGTTATCAGCTTTACGAGAATTGCGGAGTCGGTTAGATGCCGACGTTCTCGTAATAAGATCTTTACGTTAAAATTGAAACGATTCGCAGCCGAATCATAGTATCGGCAGCCGACGGCGAATCGGCTTAGGTGTCTTCAGCTGTTTTGAAATGTACATCTACGACAACGCCGCGGCTATCGACTTGTGATACTGATATAATTATGTATATCGGAAGTTTGGTCGTTACTGCGCTCGATCGATCTCACTTCCAACTGGAACTAGTTGGTGGTTATATTTAGACTTTGATCTAACTTGCAGTGTTTGTTAGTAAGAACGTTTCTTTTGAACGAATCTTGAAATCAGAATTAGAATCTAACATATTGAAGTCTTACACGCTGATTTATTCCCGATGAGAATGCAATTATGATAAATATAAAACAATGCTCAGTCTAGATCTATAAACTGCGTATATATGACATTATTTTAAAATTGATGCGTCATATATCACGTTTCTTTCAGTGGATATCGATATGTATTTATTACTTGTATTACTCATAATTATGAAATTATTTTACCGCAGATATATACATATTGTGTAAATCTAAAAATATAATAAGTATGCATCGACATTCTTTCAGGCTTCTAGGCATTGTTTTACTCTTTTTATATAGCTAACCAGTATTTCTGGATATATTTGCAACATTATGGCATCTTTACATACTATGATATTTTACATAAATACCTATTTGGCATTGAAGGAAAAAAATAATAATTTTATTATTATTTTCATGATTTTTTTTTATTTATAAGGTTAACTTACAACAAACATGTTTGTTTTTAATGTGTAACAAAGACAAAGATTGTTTTAGTGCCTCCAGTCTAGACGGTGTGTAAATCGTGGAGCAGCCGGTGACTTTGCCATTAGGATAGATAACTATTCAAGCCAGGGAGAGCCGAAGCTGGTCACTAGTTTATAATAACAGAATAATATTGCAATCAATTATTTACTTCTCTTCTGAACTAATTTGGCTGAATTAAATATCGTAATTGATCTTCCCACGTGGATGAGATATTTCTTCGCGGTGACAAGTAGACTGTGACACTCTCCATCCTCTCTTGTATCTCCACACCTATAGTTATACCATAAGGTCGCTCTGTTACGTCGTGAAAAAACGACAAACACATTTTTTCATTTATAATATTAATATTTATGCTGAAATTAATAACCACCGTTACTAATGTAGACGGCTGTCCACGACACCGCCACACCTGGTTCTTCTTCCGACACGGCGTCCGCGCGCTGTAGTATTGTAGTACGGCGCACTGAGTGAGAGTGTAATGAGTCTATAATTAACGCTTTATATGTATATTGATATAAGTGGTACCTATAAAGTATTAGTATTACATCGTAATTGTTGACTCACAAAAACAAGTAGGCGCAGTGTAATAAAAGATTCCTTCGGGGAGTAAATCCGTCAAAGTGAACATTTCCCTTATATCTTAATTTGTTTTTTATGTGGCCATCAAGTTCCACTCTTGAAAAATATTTGTTTTTCATTTATCGAGTGCAGCGGAGATTACAATTTCTACAAAATTATATTCGTAAATAAATTATTCGGGATTCAACGTTCGTGACTGACGTTAGTTGACGACGACGTAGTACAGTAGCCTCCTCGCATGCCGCGGATTGTCCGCTTAGATTTTTATAAAGACCAAATGTTTTTTCACAATTACAACGTATAAACGTCACGAGCGTTGACCACTGGACCGGCACCGGTCTTTCTAGAAAACAATTTCGGAAGCGGATAGTTTGATTCGGATCAGGACTGAGTGAATGTCGTCATTTCTCGTCGATAAATTCCATCCATTCAACGACAAGCTCGTATCAGCGTCCACTTACACCGTTAGCCGGTAATAAGTGATACGGTTTCCGTGCCGCTCGCAGTCGTGGCACGCGCGCCGCGGCCGCTAGGGGCGCGGGCAGTATTGGCAAACTGACCGACTTGCCGCCGAAACCCGTACACTCCGATACGTTAGGACGGTTCCCTCTAATATACATATTCAATTAACTACATTCAAGTGCATCATTGCTAATGCAAGCACGTCCACCGACGCGCTACGAATGTTAACTAGAGAACCGGATTGCTGTAACATGTCTACAAAGTTCAATTTTTGAAGAAAATATTTTCTATGAATATGCACATAGGGAAATATTTTAAGCGTATATAGTTTGTATTTGTACTAATATATGACATTTATGAGTTCAACCACTTTTAAAATAAAGTTCCTTACGGTAACGGAGAAAGAAGTTCGGAAAGTCGACAATCGACTACGGTGGATCTGTGAACTGACTGAAGATGGCGTCGTAGATAATTCTTTGACGGGCTACGTAATAAACTAGGTGTATTTTTTCCTTAAGCGGCTTGGCTATATGCAACTATAAAAATATCTATTAATGTTCATAGAATTATATTCCGATTGATGTATAAACGAACTTCGTTCCGATCGTGCCTCGGAGTTGACACACAAATTTATTTATGTTAATAGCCGCCAGGCGCGGAGCTGGGCTTCCAGGCGACCGGAGGCCATTATCATCCATTGATGTAAGTTAGTTTCGCAGCATCAGGATTTGCAAAGGACCAGCAAGTTAATTATCTAGTATTAATAAAATATTCCCCGGTATTTCTAGAAGAAGAGCGTTAACCTCGTGCGGTTACCCTTCATCGACGAATAAATTCAATATACCCAAAGTCAAATTTGGAAAAATATTGTAAGTGTTCAGGAGCCCCGGCGAGGACAACGTATCGACGCGACTCCGAACGGCGTTGAGTTTTTACCAAATGGAATATCGTCACGTGTCTACACTTATGAGCGCCAGTCTCACATGCAGATGGTAAAGTGTACGAAGAAATTATGATCGACAACACGAAACTGCATTGCTTCAATAGTCGTTTGTAAAGGTGGCTATTATAGACAGCGAAATGAGCGCGGGACAAACTTATGTATAAAGCGTTATCTTCCTGCAGTGTGCCCGCACCCTATCGTTCTGCGGGAACGAGTACATACTCGTTATTACCCGTATTTTCGTCACGTACCTGCCTAATTATCGCACTAACATGTCTCGCGGTGCGGACCGGTCGCGGTGTGCTTGCTGCTCGTGCTGTGGCCGCATTCTATTACTTTTATTTCTGTGCATATAAAGTGTTGAGTTTGCTTCAGTGCGGTTGGTATATGTCTTATGGCGGAGTCTGGCACGGTTTTGGATGTTTTATTGCGGCAATAAATAGAACACTTTTATAACATTGATGGAGCGAACTAGACACTCGGTAAACACCGGCTTTGGGTGAGACCACCGGTCCGGCGGGACCTGCCGGCGGGCGGCTGGAGATAATGGAGATACGGAGTAACAAAAGAAAATCGCTTTGATTGTAATTTAAAATTATATTATATTAAACAACGCGGCAGGTAATTAAATGAGGTAAATAACTTATTCGCTTAAAAGGTTGCAAGATAAAGATACCACGCTCGATCACTTTCCCGGGATAAATTATATTTAAATAAGTATGAGCAGTGATAGTGTAATGGTTCGAATGTTGGTTTTTCTACAGTGGGGGTGCTTCGGTGAAAGAAAACGTCGTTAGGAAACCTGCTCGCCCGAGAATAATAATAATGTTCACTATAATCTTCTCTAAGATGTGTGAAGTCTACCAATCCGCACTGGGCCAGCGTGGTGGACTATGGCGTTACGGGTAGTGATTATGATGAAATAAATCAAAATTGTACCAATTGGTGTCAGTGGCGTTATGCGAAACCAATACCCTTAAGCCAGGGAATTTATTTGTAAAAAACATATATCCAGGCTCTCGTCACACAACATTTTTTTAATAAACATACCTTTGTACATACGTCACCAAAATAGGTTCTCGATAGTTTTTAAACGCGAGACTGCTTGAGCATATGTTTCATACATACGTAGCTACAGTAGTGATGGGAGGAGGTAAATGTTATACCATGTAAATTCTTGCAACTCTTTCTCCCGGTAGGAATTTCTTGAAGCAACAGTGCGGCTTGACTTTTGTATCTGCACTGTATTAGAGTGTCTCACTCCAGGCCGCACGGATTTTCATTGTAGACGCATTGTAATGATTAGGGAATGTCTCAGCTAATGCCGTAAAGGTGTCCATCCCTCGCTAATGGGCACTTTTACACCCTTTTGATTCGCGCGGCGGCGGCGGCCATTAGGGCATTGTGCCTAATGAATAGGCACTAAAACTGAACGAACCGTATGTAAACGAGGTGCGTTCATTTATCACGGCCCGCGCCGCGGCTCCTCTCGCGGCGCGCTCACAGCGCTTCCCCCCCCCCCGCGCCGGTTGACTGGCCCGCTTCAACCATTGTTGTTGAGCTACGGGTCTAATGAAATAGTGTAATCTGTGTAATGCCCTTCTTATTTTATCTAGTTCTACGAGCTTCCTCAAAATTACTATATCATGGCTGACATAGTCGAAATGTTTTTGGACCTGGAGTAGAACGGATTTCGAGAAAAATACCCAGAAATCATTCAGGTGCGGTGAGACCGCGATGTACGATCTCGCTCGAGGCTTTAGTAAAGTGAATGTTATCGAGGATCATGTTCACATATTTGCTTTTACCCTTTACATTATACCGATGGATAATGTTTGTTCATCTTGCATCTGGCGACAGGGAAGCCGTCGTCGGCCGCGGCGGCCGGCACTAAATACTAACGAGGACGAACAGATCTAGACCGACAACAATGGATGACGGCAAAAACCACCGCAAATGTTTGAAGCTTTTTCAGTTTCCACGTGGCAACCGCAAAAAGCCCTTAGTAATGATCGTGTAGCGGCTTCCCTGCGCCCTTTTTTGTACGCGGGCCGGGCAGTGGGGCCGTAGCTCCCATGCTGCTCCACTATACTTACGCTCTAAAAACTCACCGCGAATTTCAGCGTCTCAGATAAATTGTGTAGCTGTTGTCACGGTGCCTTCTGACCGCGCTGCTCGCGAGCGCTCCACATACATGACTTTTGCTTCGCGACAAATTTACCGACTTCTGCAACCTATTACAAACATGCAAATAGAAGATACTATTCGAGTGATACATTCCCCGCTACTAAGCTACTAATTTGCGTATCGAAGACCTGGAAAATTACCACGTAACATCGATATAATTATGTAGCTGTTCTTAAAATTTTATTCATCCAAAATCCTCGAGTTACTTGTCCAGCGGCTTGCGATGAGTAGCTATATTATAATGTCAGTACTCATCTCTAACTACTGACTTATCCAGCGATTTTGGATATACAGATTTTGAAAACAAGCGGACGCCATGGAGCTGTCACTTGATATTTTTCTGCAGGCTTGTAAATCACTTAGTATTAGTATACTCTATATATTTCATTAAGATTATAATTTTATTAATAATTGTTTTCACAATTATAGTATCTCTAGAACTTTTTTTCCAAATAAAAGTCAAAAGATATATTAAAAAAATGGCTGCCTGAAGGAACTGTTATCAGTCGGCTAGATAGATTTGTTATCTCGATCATGTCGACGCTGCCGCCGCGTGTTTTTCTGTATTTGTTATTAAAAGAATGCCGCTACAATATGGCCGGGCGGCAGACACCTACTCGAAATACAAAGACGCAAATACAGAAGCTTGCATATTTATATTGTTCGTTCAAAAGCAAATGCAACATAATATATTGGACTCAATCTTATTTCAGCTTCGACGTAGCGAATCATATTTTACGAATTATTCCATTTTCCTTTAGAATATGAAATAAAAAGATAACTCAAAGGGCTCCCGGCCACCCAACATCAAACAGCACTCTTTGAATGTGCATATTTTAGCGAATGTGAGAAATATGAGGACGATATTAATGTTTACATTTCGAGTCCGCTATTATGACGGATCGTGTTGCGCGCCAATATCGGGAATACAGTTACCAACTTCGCTGGAAATCACTTTTACAGCTTTATAATAAACTTTATTGAGATTTATAACTTTTCATTCGGATGCGTTTAACACTCGATTTTGAAATGCTTACATTCGCATCCAGCTAGTTAAATAATAAATAACCTTAAATAAAAAAAGGAAACGGCTTGTATTGTGGCACAACCTCGGTGTAGTGGCACATTAACATCTAAAACAAGACCAGCTATAACCACTATTACTAGAATTTTCCGGCCAAGTGTTATTCTTATTATATATCGTGTCGGGGAACGTTATTCAATTTTCCCGTCACGCTGCGACGACCCAGCTGCGCTAAGTAAGGCGAGCAACCACAAACACAAACATGCCGCATGACGCCGCGCCGCGCCGCCGCGCCGCCTCCCTGTCCGTCCGTATCGGCGCGCCGGACGGTACGCGCGGTCAAACATTCAGACATTGATTGAAAACCTTAAGCATGTGTAAAAAAACAACAAGCAACAAAATGCCCTGAATGTGCATAAACATTACAGTTACAAATGATATTGATTTTAGTGTTGGCTCTCCGTTACTGTTAAATATGCATTTAATAGTGGGATACAATTAAACAAGCCGGTTCTCAACGCACTCCTTTATTCAACAACTAAAAATGGCGGCCGTAGCTACGCCTCTATGACACAGGCCTCGTACATACGTAACAGTTACTTTATTATATCCCAATAAACATTGTAATATTTCAAATCGGTCTCATGTAAATGCCGTCGAATTCGTCCTGAAAATGCACACCGTCATTCGTAAATCGCAGCAGCGGCCACAATCACTTCGCCAGCCCGAACAGGGAGCAAAGCCGTAAATACTTACTAACGCGTATGTAATAATTTACTGGTAATAGAGTCGAATGGAGATTTATTTGCCAACTCCTACTCCCATAAAGTCAGGCAGTTTTACGTTTCTTATCCTCGTTATGGCCGCATCACGTAATAGTTAAATATTTACTTCAATTTTATTGTTACCAAATAATATACGATTCAAAGAAAGTCTTGTTATTTTATTAATATATTAATAACGTGATCATATTGAAACTAATTTCGTTATTATTTTAGTCATCAGAAAATATACATACACGGCGAGTGCGGCGACACTGTGACAATCAAGCTACATTCATCGTTTGTGATATCCAAATAACTACGTTTTTTGTAAAATATTCAAGTACGGTTATTATTAGGATACTTTAACTAATTATGAAAAGAACTTTTCAAGATATATAAGTTATCGGGGCAACTCGTTACCTTCAATGTTGTTACTGAACACCCATCACTGAAGAGACTTGCATTATTATGATTGAAACTGTTATTTTTTTAAAGATCTGTTGTATGTCCATGCCAATTACCTATAACTTTCTAGTTCCAAATGTATGTATATTATAATAAAAAAAATTCACCATACCTACCTGATACATAACTTAAAGGGATCAGATCGAAATGTTGCCAAAACAATTTTTTTATTGTGATGAGAATTTCCTACAAAATATAAACCAGAAAGGGACGGTGTACCTACGTTATAACGGCATTCTAATACATAATTTCACTCCGAAAGCCAACCTCTAAATAAATAAAACACAAAAACACGAAAGTAAGAAATTTGTACGAAACGAAAGCTAGCTTCATTGCATTTCTATACCTAAAATCTAATCTATCAATCGTCGGCGAAAGAGGAAAACGTACAGTGTAAGTAGAATCGCCCGGACTAAAATTATGGTCAGATCATTATAATGGGAGACATGGCAGTGAACTTACCCATAACACTAATGGTCTGAACATAACTAATATCAATTTACGATATCGTGAAATTAAACACGTTCCGTACCTAATCATTGAATGAACCGTTACATAGATCATTTGATTTTGATTGGATTGCGTCCGGGAGCCCGTTTACATATTTGTATCACGTGAATATTAAAGAGGTTCTACGTGAGCGAATTTCAAAGTTTGAACTTAAATAGTAGTTTGTGGCTAGTCGCAAAATGGCCCACCCCCTAGATATATATTACACACATATTCATGTCTGATGTGCTGGAAATGTCAATTAAATAAATGAGCGGACAGTCTACTTCGTAAATGCCCCCAGTGACTTCACAAACAATGTCCATCGCCACCGACATCATTAACACCAAAATAATCACCGACTTTTTGCTGCCATTGAAAAACACGGGTTCTTCCCTGATTCCTGAAACCAAAACATGTAAAATATTGAGCGACTTTTTTTTAAAGAGGAAGGTTCTACCTTCGTTTACCATGCGCTACAAATCTAAGCCATCCATACCGTGCGCTACCATGCGTGATCATAATCGGAATAAATATATGTAGTACAAAGTGCACAGCACCGTGTAGCAGGCGAAACCAAAGTTTTCGTCAGTGTTAGACTTGGATCTGTCACTTTTGATATTGTTATCCTCTCTCCACTGACCACATTCAAGTGGCAATCAATGAAATGTTTCTGGGAAACGATGCGGCGACGTCTTACACACGTTAGCTATTGGACATTAATAATTAAACTCCATCGATGATATCGCATCGATGATGTCGCGGGCGGGCGTGGGAGCGGGAGCGAGCGATGTCGGCGGGCCGGCGAACGTTCCGCTAACGAACACGTGAACGCGGCGTCGGAACATTTACCTTGTGACTGAGACAGTGAATATTACAAGGAAACCGATGGATACGGTACATTCGTTTTATATTTCCAATCCTGGAAGTTACCTAACTTAACCGCTCTTTCCTGGACCGTCAAAAGGTCAACACGAAGTAACGTCCGGAAGACCAAATCAGACAGACAGAAAAATGACATTCGAGGTACAAATCTGTACAATTTATTAAACATCGTTAAACCTACGTTTAGAGTAAAGTTTTGGAGTAGAATCAAAAATTACGGGAAATCTGTTTTCTTTACGTAAAATGTCATATAACTGGCTGAATCTTATTGCACCAAAAAGAAAGAATAAAAAAATCAAATGTGTGTCGCGTGTTGCGAGTTGGAAGTAAATAGACTATTACTCGTAAATTTTTATAGTTTAACGTTTAAGTTTTATAGTTTGAAGTAGTTGACTTCAATTTAACCAAAATAAACAAATACTAAAGCTTAACATTTTTTAAGCAGAATCGCGTTTTTTAATCTTTCACTTGCACGGTAGAATAAATATGCTTATCCATATTGAATTACATCCTTCTAATATTACTAGTACGGTATCTGAGCTAAGCAGCGGACAGACGGACGAACAGATAGACACGACGCAACAAAAAGGGTTCTAATCAATTTCGGTGGAATTGGCGGAGATCGGTCGGACCAAGTCGTACGTCGCAGTGCCACCTCCAGCTTTCGCACCTCAACCGATTTGTTTCAGCCGTTTCAAATCGCAATACTGTGAGCGCTTTTATGCCTGCATTTACGATCTGTTCCGAAGTCATTCGATAGCAACTATCGCGCGTGTGTAATTTGATAGCGTCCGTTCAAACATAAAACTTGGCTCCACACTCAAAGCTGATACAATATTTTCTGATCTCGCTCTCAAATATATTTTTTTATTAGAGGTTTTTTTTTGTTTCCAATGATGTATTGCAGACCTTGACTGACTCTTGCGAAAGTTTTATTGAGGATATATACTTGCAGAAGGACTCGGCCGGTAAAGTAAGGCTTTGATATCGCCGGAGACGGTGTTATACGCATAAATTTAATTTAAAAAATGCTAAAGATATCTCAAAGTAATCTCGATGTAGGAAATGAGTGTTCCAATTAGCCCACCGCGACATCACAATAATGTTTTAGGAATCGGCCAGAACTTGTTCAGTCGTCAGGGGATGTTTATGTGACGCGGCGCGCGTTAACTGCACGATGTCACGTATGAAATATTAAGCAAGAAATTTGGCAGTTCCGTGTAGTCGAGCACCGCAGTTACTGAGAGTGTCGCGTCGAAGCTCGCGCCGACTGCCGAGTGGAGTGACGTGGAGAGCGTCGCGCCATCATTTATGTCCCTCCCGCGGCGGACACACGGCCGCCTCGCTCGTGATGAGCTCCTCTGAAGCAGTATTAACATACATAATGGTGGAAAGTCAGTCAACGTCAGAGCTTGCCGATTTATACTCATTTGTTATTGGCATGACTTCTATCTATGTATCCTACACCAGCCAATTACGCTAACATAAGTTGTTACCTTTTTGAAGTGGCTTAGCAATTTATCGACTGAAATAGGACTTGTAGCACTTCCTATCTATGCGGGGACTGCCGCCGCGCCGGCCCAAGCCTGCGTGCATCTGTTTGATTATTTAACGAAATATTTCTACTGTCTAACCGCCGCGGACGCCGTGTTATCAGCCGCGTCCCGGCGTGGCCAGGCGCGGCGGCCGCGTGTCCCGTGACGTGCTCGTGTGACTAATGGCTCAGAAAACTACGTAGTTAGTTTTGTTTTCGGCCCACTTGTCTTTGTTCCCTAGTTTTTTCTATTAAAATAGCTCGGTCCGCGGCGCTCGGGGTGTTCAAGTTAAATTTAGTTTGCACGTAAGACGCTGATAGCTTAAGTGAGTTATGAAGATAGTTTGATGAAAACTGCCTGCAACATCAAGGAAATTTTGCAGAGTTTACGGTTAAAAGAATCATAAAGGATGTGTATAACATAAAGAGTACTAAAAGTTACCAGGAAATAAATTGTTAAAATATTAGGGAATTGTACGTATTTATTAGTCCAATGTAGTAAACATGTCCAGCCCTGGGACACGTCGGGATGGACGTGACTCGTTCTTGCGGAGAGCTTGCCCTCGCACAATGACACACTTAAATATAAACGATGTACGATTAGGTAATTCCCGAATTTAGCTATTTGATGCTGCTTAACGCTGATTAACTCAATGTAACTTAACAGTAAAAACGGATTACAGAGACCATTGAAAACCAGATCCTGGGAATGATCTTTATATTACTGGGGATGTCTGATATTATGATGATGCGAAAAGTTGCCATTTCTCAGGGTGGTCCTCCAAAATTGTCACGTTGTATTACTTATTACCTACTACTTACTACTACTACTACCTACAGCGCATAACTCCACTACACTGCTCGCTGCTCGCGAAATTTTGATGGATTTAGTAGCTCACCAAGTATGGTGTCCAAAGTTTTTATTCCTCCCGAACGCTCCCGACATGGCGACTATTGTAACTACGACATATCGTATGAATATACAAAGCAAATAAGTAAATAAACAACCGGAACCGACGCGACTTAACGTGCCTGAGAGACCTTCATGAGGTCTCCGAGAAATCATCTTGACAAACCCAATAGACAAAATATCCATAAGTGTCTCAAATATATATAGACCGGTCGCAGAAATCGGTAATGGTAATAATAAAAGCAAACGGTTCCTAAATAATTCATTCAAATGCATTATCCAGCCGACGTCGAGGTCCGCAAAACGGCACAAACAAGCGCGACTCGAGTTAGCGCGCGATAGAATTCCGAAGCTCGCGCCGGCTTTAAGGAAAGCTCCCACATGAATACCAAATGTAGTCGCAGGATCGCCCGTCGCCAGGCGACACGGAGTCCGGTGAGCTGCACTGGCTCGACATATACTTATTGTCGGCTGGCGACTGCGGCGAGTGCGGCGAGTGCGACAAGTGCGGCAAGTGCGAGGCCCTATCGGGAGCCGGCAGCGACGGCTTCGTGTGGTGAATACCTCTGAAATGAAAATTACAACTTTTACAAAATAACAATGACTAACAGGAGTAGTTACATAGTACATACGTTGCCTGCAGTAGAAACAGCTTGTTCTTCACGCAAGCTCAGACGCTAAGTTGTTTCCGCAATCGCTGAATTACCGCGTTCATGTATGGAAACAAAGTGTAACATGCTCTTACAATTATAATACATTAATATTTACTACATTTATTCCATACCGGATGAACCTCTAGGGAATCCCAAATTCTACATGATTTTCTTAGGATAGTTGAATAGCTAGCGACAAATGTTGTACAGTAGTCGAATGTACCAGTTTGGTATACTGTCACGTGTTCGTACGACACATCGCGCCGGCCCTCCCCGCGGTCTCAGTCCTCACAGTGGATTACACTGCTCACCCCGACAGTTGAAACATATCTCATTATATCAATTTTGGTTATTGTTGAGTACCTAAGTCTTAACAGAATTAATTGATGCAAGTTTCGGGACTACTCGGTTATGTAACGTGAGCACAGGGCAATGGTCGATGAACGAATGCCCCGAGTCTGCATCTACCTTCCCTTTTTATACCATATTCATGAATCACTACTTGACCACTGCACGTGTTTGTTCACATTTGCAAATGCGGGTAGGGGCCGTCATGTTCTATTGCAATGAGGGTAGATCCAAACATTTCATAACTTTTATCTGCATCAACCTCCCAATATAAATTCTATATCATTAAGGTAACACCAGTGAAATGAAATATTTTATTCGGCGTACGTTAAATGGATGAACTCAATGATCCGTGAACTTTTATTAGCGATATAATAAAATGTAACGGTCTTGTTTATCCTATGGGCGTTTCCATTGCACCAGAACGACACGGTGTTTTAAAAATTACATTTTATTGATACACTATATAAATATAATCAATATATTCTATCGATAAATAACCTTTTAATAATTTATTTGTCTGGGTAAAAAAGTATTAAATTTATAGTATTAATTGTTTTTCGTTGATAAATGATTTATCCAGAGTCAATGGATAGATAGGTAATTGAAAACTGCTGTCAATATTAATCATCGTTAGTTGACTGGCTGTAGATCGACTTTAATAATCAAATTGATTTTCAATATTTTATTATTAGATATTTTGTTTTTTAAATTT
>DWPA01001935.1:0-16998 GCA_018251375.1 Calpodes ethlius
ATTGTATTTAAATACGTTTTCCACTTAACGCACCTGATGCACCTGTGCTATACTCACATGCCTAATATTTACTTAATATTAATATCAACATAATTAATAATACTATTATAGTACGAATACTAGTATCTAAAATACTAAATCTATCCTAATATTATAATGTGTACACGAGTCTCGGTACTATAATAGGATTTCCTGTAACATACATAATTTAAATAAAATTTACCTGTTTATTAGAAATTTATTCTCAACATTTTCAATCACGACTCCTCGCAGTACTCGGCTTGAATGCTGTTTCTTTGCATGAAGTACAAGAGGGCGTCGAGCACATACAATCTCCGCGCGTATATGGCATAACGCCAAGCGAACCAGCATAGCAGTATCCGCGTAGGTACCGTAATTACCATAGTAAAATAAAGATTGCGCTTCAATAGCGACACAATTCTTACAACTTTAAAGGTAAACTATTTAAATTTATATTAAAACACGGATTTATCTTAAAACTAATGAGATCATCGCCCGGTCACATCCAAATCAATCCCGTCCAATTAACGCAACTTTAAAAAGATTAGGGAGAATTCTAGACATAGTACGTATATAATATATAGGTAAATATATGTAAGAATAACAAACGAAGTGGCACAATATCTATTAATACTCATTTTATTTTTTTAGTATTAGAAAAGCGGTCGTATTGTCATGACATTAATGCCAATTACTGCATTCAATGTAGCGGCTGTGACTATAATTATATCTGAAACTATATGTATTCATACTATAGTAAAATGGTGAACGCAACATAATTATTACTCACGCTTATTCAAGCAAATTTATCAGGAAATTACCGCTGGGTTAATAGGAAAAACTTACTAAGGTATGCTTATGAAGGTTCAAGTGACTTAATTATAATGTCTGACGCACAGATACAATATTAACTGTCCATTTAGGTTCGAATATTACGTAATGAGTGAACCACATGATTGAATAGCACATAGCCTAACCGTTTGAACGTCAGTCTCCCCAACATGGGGATCTGAGTTTGAATTCTTGGCACACCTCTAATTTTCAAAGTGTGCGTATTACAAGTTAATTATATAAATAAAAACCCTAACACACTCATACCCTTGCAGTAGGAATCTCTATGTCGCGGGTGTCATGGACAACACAAATATTACGTCACTAACAACACCCATGATCCAAACAAATATTTATCTGTCACACAAACATCTGCCCCGGCCGGGCATCGAACCCAGGACCCGTCGCTTCGCAGGCAGGCTCAATACCAACTAGGCTACGGAGCCGAATTATAGCTTGTTTTGCTGAAGTATAACCACGTGAGGAAATCGGAATACCAACGAGTTCTGTATAATGTTATCAAATGTGTATGACGTCTGCCAATCCGCACTTGGCCAGCGTGGTGGGCTAAGTACTATAGCACTCACATTATAAAAAAAGTCCTATCTTCTCAGTGTAAGAACTATAAATGATGATGATGAATGATGAGTGCATAACATTTTTAGTACTTAGTACTGGTTAGAAGTTAATAAAAAATAATACAAAAAAAACCTCATCGCACATATGGTTAATGTCTTTTTGTGTGTTTCTGCTCATGCGCATTTCTGAAATAACTACATTTGCAAATGCTACAACAACAGGTACTATTATTTTAAGTATGCACGTTTGATGAGGCGACAGACGGTAGTAAGGCACGCGGCAGGCACACTCCGCCATGTGTCATGTATGGGGCAGCTGCGTCCACACCTGGGCCCTGCGCGTGGCACCCGCCTGTCATCCACATGCTCCACTGTACGGCTTCCATGGCAAAAACTTACTACTAACACAAATTGCCTTTAATTACCAAACACCACCTGTAGAGTACATGATGTACTACGACATCTATTCGCCACCATTACGGCTTCTTTTTTTTGTAAAATGGCATTGTAATTTTCCACTCAATATTAATATATAGCGATATTACTTTAAGCACCAATTTAAGAGATCGCCCCGTAAAATGAAGGATTTCGTTAAACGTTTATTTCTCAAACATGCCTCGGTTCGTTAAATTTTATAATTATAAAATATGATTTATTCCACCACTTTCTTTAAATATATTTATATTAATTATTATACTACTCTATTCTACTTATTCAGTCATTTGAAAGTAGGTTAATATAAAATATCTAATATTTTCTACATAATTACGAAGAAACTGTGGGTACCTCTGACTTTTAATTGGTATACCTATAGATAATTCAGATTATCTAATGATAATATAAATATAGATAATGAAAGGCGAAGAATCAATTAAAATTTAAATGAAAATGATTTCTTAAACTCAATATAAATACTTCGTTTTATTATTACTAATTAGCATCATTAATTTGTTTTGAAGTTAAAGGCAAAATTATCGATACTTAATTAATTTATACTCCGTAATTTATTATGTTAAAGATTAAATTGACTTAAGAATTCTATTACTGTTAGCCTAGATTCCTTAGATATAGAATCTAAATATAAATATCATTTTTAGTTTCATATTAACTAAAAATATCTAATGGAATTCGTTAATATTTCGTACTAGAAATTTATTTTTCATTAACTTTACCATTATTTACTTCCATTGTCAAGATATGTGTACCTACTAAGGGTTTCCAACTCTATCCACTATCTATTATATCATAGACTAGCCCACAGATAAACTATAATCTATGCTGTAGTTAATAATAGACGCAGTGTGTAACTTTCTGAACATATTGAGATTTACGAAACTATGTGTAGGGAGATTGAATTGTTAACCATATTAAATGTACGTTCAAATTCAGTTTTATGTGGTTACAGTAGTAAAAAGTTTTTTTGGCAACCACATTGAATCATCACTAATGTCTCTATAAACTTCTGTAAACAATTTGGCTCATAATGTGATAATCAAGACACAAATTAAAATTTGTAAAAGTAAAATTTGTAAATAAACTCCATTCGTAGCCATAACTTTTACGCGTTTTATAACGCAATAATTAAGGTACATGCGGGCCTTGCCTTACATTAACGTTAAAGCAGGTGTGGCGAGGATATAATAAATAGAGGCAACGAAAAAGTTGCAATAGATTTATTCTACTATGCTGAGTAATGTGTGAAAGAAAACCTTAAGATAAAGATAATAAAAACTATGGTATAATTAAATATTGTTTCTTTTTATTGGCATAGCAGGCGGCTGTTTTGCAATATTTTCAAGCTTTATTGATTTAAATCTATCGTGTAAAGCAGTAGATATCTATTAGAAATTTATTCAAAATAATAGTGTGATTGAATGAAATTAATTTTATTCGAAATTGGATTCTTACAAATATTTTTCCAAAGTCATATCAATAAATATCGTTTCAATAAATCTTTGCCGTGAGTGGTTCCGGGAGAAGCGACTTAAAACCACCCAGATGTATATTTTCCTACTAACCATTACAATTAACAATTATTACTACCATTCAAATCAGAATTATCGTTCTCCCCAGGGACGATTGACAAGACTGCCAGAGATTTTTCTTTGCTTAATTACATCAATGACAACTAGCCTAGAAATATTTTTTTATTTATATTTCATCGCTTCCACTCAAATTATTGTTTTTTTTTTCTAATTACAATATTGTACTACCAGACAAAAGACGCCACCTCGCTTTGTTAGAATTGAGTGCCTCTTTGAATTAATATAATAACATGAATAAATATAAATTCTAATTAGGGATACCACTTACAAATAGGTATACCGATAATAAGACCGCATAAAACATGCCCTACTTAAATTTTTATTGTATTATGATTTTGTTATCTCAAAAAAATAATGGTTGCTCGTTCTTGGTGACTAAGACCTTGTACAATGTTTAGAGATTTGTGGCGAAGTCTGAGATTAAGTATTATTTGAACATAGTATTAAAACATATAAACAAAGTCTTCAAAATCTTCAAAGCTTTCAAGGACGGCGTTAGAGTCTTTTCTATCTCCTACTTCATCACATTTATTAGACAAGAGGATTTTTAATTTTATATCTTCTTTAATTTCAGATCAATAACCTTTTGAAAAATATAAATGTACATGAAAAATATTTTTTGTTTATTGAACCCTATATTTATTTATCAATTTTTTATTCAATCTCTTCAACTACCACCCTTCTGTTAACTCTTTGCTTATGGAAGACTGTATATTTTGTTTCAATGCATTTTTTTTTATGTGAATTTAATAACTTACAATATATATAAATGAGAAATTACGAGTACGTAAGTACGTTCGCGTTAATTCAATGTAGTTGTGGCCGTAAGTTGATATTTGAATATAATTTTAATAAATAATGTTCATTCATTCGAAATCTGGATTTCAACCTAAAATCTTTTATACGTAAGAAACCCAATTTCATTTCGCTTCAATATTTCTATCACAAGGTAGGCTCTAATGGCAGGCTTTTGTTTAAGCAAAAGTTCTTTCAAGCAAGTAAAGAATATGATATGAATTTCGAATTACCTTAGAAACTCAGATACTTACTTACATATAAAGGTTAACAGCCTTTTGAAATATTTTGAACGAGTAAAATTTACTTCAGTTCAAGATTAATTTCAATCTTACATTAATGAGCGAAAAATTACACTTCACGTATACCAACACGATCACGAAATAAGATTTATTAAAAGCAATTTATTAGTAGCCTACATGACGTATAAATTTTAAGTAAGCGGTAGAGCTTTCTTTTTCAGATGTGATACGTTTACTATTACAACGACATAAGTGGGTAGTTTTTAAATAAAACTATAATAATGTACTGTTATCTCAAAACGTTACAGACGCACATCAACTAGCTTTAGGATATCTACAACAGATTTACGTACACAGAGTATGATGTAAGGCATGCTAGTAAAAAAATATATAAAGAAACCTACCTGGCTCCGGGCACTGGTCCCTAATAGACTGGATGGCATTATGCATAGTATAGGAGCGAACGTGTAATGCATTTTTAGAAACGAGGTGGTGTTTCGTATAAATCACCATTTAGCTCACAATGGCCTAGAGAAACGAATTTTTAATATTAACACTCGGTTAATTCCTAATAATACCAAAATATTCCCTGTGTCGCGGGCGGCAAGGACAACACAAATAACACGTCACTGACACTCATGACCCGAGAACAAATATTTATTTGTCACATAAATATCTGCCCCGGCCGGGAATCGAACCCAGGACCCGTTGCTTCGCAGGCCGGGTCACTACCAACTAGGTTACAGGGCCGTCGAATAGTTATTTATTTATTACATATTTTACAATTCTATTTATTTCAATGAATAAATATGTGCAATCGCATGTGAAAACAGTTAAGAAATTTACCTATATCACTTATATTACGACAGAAATATTCCGACTCATAAATGATACAGTAACCCCGGAAAATGTGCAAGTAATCATTTTAACTTTTAATCTCTTAAATCTCAAGTTCTGATATAGAAACGTTACACATAACCGAAGTAATAACATCGCTTGAAATTGTGAGCTGCAATAAAAGAATCTAAATTTATCGTCGGAAAATAAACTTTAAACAGCTGCCACATCTCATTTCTGTTTTCATGTTGAAATAATACATTGGTCGAGCCGGCCGAGGATCGAATTATATTTCTCAATAGTGGTGCTGTGTTTCAGTGATCCATTCAATTAAAAGTGTTCATGTCACGTGCAGAACTACATCATTACTCTAGTTTAAATATAATCCTTCTTTCTGTATTGTATAAAAATAAATTGTTCTTTTAATTTTACTGTTTGCCTTTTTATAAATATTGTTAAAAACATTTGTTAAAAATAAACATTAAAATTACACTAATTTCATTAAAATTACATTTAATTAACTGTTGTACAAGTTTTATGTACTAGCTCTGGAAGACTTTGTCCCACACAAATATGTTAATTCAACAATTACTATATAATGATAGTCGGAAAATAATTTTAACCATAAAGTTCCTTTTAGTATCGTTCATAGATCCAATAATAAAAAATGTATTTTATTACAATAATTGTGTGATTCGCAAATTAATATAGATGAGGATAATAAGAAGTGGGATGAAAGTGTTTGTACGGAAATATTTTCAGTGTACGTTCTATGACCTATAATTAATGTCTGGGAGCACATATACCTACCATGAACAATGATAGAAATGAGACACATTACATTTGTTAACGACGCCAACGACGATGAAATCATACCTAAAATGCCACCAGCTCCCTAACTATAACAATTAACCGACGCGCGCCCCAATTTAGTGTTATGAGCCAGTTCCGGTGGTCAGCTGAGGGACTGTTTCCACGCTTATCGGTTTTTGTAATAAATTCTATCAAGGATTTATTTCGCAATTTAGTCATTTTATTTACGTTATTTTAATATTAACGAACAATGAAGAAATAAACAGTCACATACTTATATCCTCGCATAATGTTTCTCTCTGTCTCTAGTGGTACAGAACAAACATTGTTAACAACCTTGACCCAATGACCAATATTTGGTCTGTTAAATAGATGTCCGCCCCAGCCGAGAATCGATCTCAGAACCTCCGCTTCGCACGCAATGTCGCTGACATCTGGGCAGTAAGGTCATCAGGTCACCAAAACAATACCTGAAATCCAAAACGTTTATATGAGGGATATAATAATCTTATTCCTTAACCAACTTTCCAATTTTAATAAGTAATTGATTGATTATAAGATTGATATCATTAGTTAAAGCTGCCTAAATCCAGAAGATGAGCGAGGTAGTTAAGATATGTTTGTGTCAAAATCAACAAATAAATTTGAATGTTAAATTTAAGGTAAAACAAAATAAGTACTCTCCTTAGTGGATTTGACACAAATCCGTGGCTATTTCGCACACACTGGAAAAAAGACAGACGAAATGTTGCAGCAAGCTACACTTACATACTAAAAGTTTTGACTCTCATTGACAATACATAGATACCATTATTCACTCGTTCATAAATCAGCAGGATGTATTAAAACGAGAATTCTGCTCCTAAAAGTATAGTGATTTAACCATATAACTAATTTCCTTGTTATAACTATTTTCCTTCATTATTAAACTATACATCTAATAGATGTGATTTACTCATAATAATTTCCTTTTATCGACCTAATGAGTCAAATAGTATTACTAAAGTATAGCTAATAGTTGAAATAGGACAAAAATATAAATAATACGCGCATTAGTATATGGTATCATTCGCCGTCTATTCATTTACCGAATTCTATAATACCAAACGTTGCACATACTTATAACATACAAACTCATCAGACACACCATCAGGCAACAAAGACTCGAGAACAAGAATTTATCTACGTCAGTCAAGCCTGCCCTGGCAACAAATTACCGCTCAACAACAAACAATCACTGCTCAGTTGTATACTGCCGACCACGACCGACAACCGGCCGGCAGGCTAAGTAAACTATGCCGGACCTGCCACGACAAAGACATCCGTGGAAACATTCACTAAGCGACGTTGTTACTAGTTCGCTAACTCCCTTTTGACCTCCATACTTGAGATGTGAAATAATTACAGTACCTGGCATTTGTTACCGAGCTATTTGAAAGCAATTATCGTGTTTTTAATTAAGATTAAATTCAAAAGGTAATAAGTTGAAATTACTTATTACATCAAAAAGGGTGTATATAATATATTAAAATATTTTTAACGTAAGGTATTTCATTAATATTCTCGTGGAGCAAACTCTGTAGAGTAATAATATATTTCGAAACAATTAGATATAGGTCATTTGAAATACAGCAGGGTGCGACCTATACGATATACATGTAACATTTATTTCATTGGAAATTCGTTTTAGAGACCTTCACTGACACCTACTATTGAATCGAGTTTGATGTTCGAACAAAGCAGAATAAAATTCAAAACCAGCATATATTTTTTAAATCTAAATATACATTCCTGTTTCGTCAACATGCTTTACCACTGAGGAAAATAAATCGAGATAGAAAATCCTCAGCACCTCTTTTTAAACCAATATATTACGTGAACCGTTTGCGGCACTATTAATTCCAAGCGCTCTGGTCATGGACATGCATACTCGTCTGTATAATAACATTGTACCTACAAGTTGTACTTTCATGTGTCGCTTGAATGTCCCATGAAAATTCCGATGAATAATCTATGTATCAATTTAGGGACTTGTAAAAATCGTATACATTACAATACAAGAGATCGCTTCACTTTTGCTGCTGCTTGCATTGGCATTACCTAAACTTACCCAATTTTGTCCAATTCCCGTAATACTACTAAATGTCACTACTGTTACTATTTTACTTATTGTAAATATTTAAATTTGTCACGTTAATTAAATTGTTATAAATATATTTTAGGATGTTGTTACAACAATTTATTCAAATTTTACCAGTAGATACTTATTTATGAATAGTTATTTCCTGAAACACAAATGTTGCATCAACGTCAATTGGTTTACTTCCCATGAAGTACGGAAACTATGAATTTTGACAACATTATTTATTCAGGCTGTTTCTACATCAGCAAACTTCCTTTTAATTTCAATAACATAGATCTACTTCGTTCACTCTACGGAGCGATCTTTATATATTGATGCACGATTGAAGTTTATAATCTCAAATTAAAAAAAAATAATACAAATAGCATTTCATTTATTTAAATATTTACTCGTATACATTAAAACTCTTAAAAAATTTCATTTGATAGTGTTATTTCAAATAGAAAAGTAACACAATATATTTTAACTCTTCAAACTCTTTTTTAAATCTACCTTATTACCTCGTCGCAAAATTGAGGCCCTAGACGAAGATTTTACTAGACGAAAATCAAAAGAGCGAAGAGGCTTTGAAATCGAATGGAATATTTTTCGATTTCTAACAGGTTATTAAATCTTCATACTGAGGTAATGAATCGAGCCAGATCGTTAGGACAGCCCTAACCCTCCGAGTATGCGCCGGCGGACTATTCTAAATTCCATACGTTCCACGACGTCGGAATCCATACCTAGCTATGTATAAGATCGACTTAAAACACCCCACCTATTTCGGATGTAAAGGCATCGGCATGATGAGGTCGGTAATGACGCCACTCGGTAAATTAAAAAAGTGGACAAGTGTAAATATACCTTAGGTCCAGTATTCCGTACGTGATTATTTAAAATAAATATCATTATAGTTGTCAATTTATAATTGTATTTTATTAATAATTATATACGGCATATTTCCTTGTAAATACTTAGTTTTTAGAATAGTTTCAAGAAGATAGTAATGTTATTTATGGTGTAAATGTGTTCTTATTGTCCTTTAGTCCTAGTAAAAAATATAATAAAAACTCATTTATTTCTGAGCATCTGTCGTGAATGTATTTTATACTTCCCTTAGTACCTAACACTAGAAAACACATTCCCATATTAAGTTAATTCATACAACTTCTCTATTAGAATGAAAGGCGCTTTATACTAGTAATGCTATTTCAGTGCAGAGATAATATTTCCAAGAATGTTGCATATTTAGTTAGTATTAACTCGTACATATTATATGCTAGCATTGATGCTTGCTTTTGTCTATGAGTTTGTTAGCGTTTATTATTTATATGTATGTTTGGACAATAACCGGCTGTAATAGTTTTTCATTAACTCAAACTTATTCCTTAGTTACTTTAAACGGATTTTAAAATACATCAAGAAATTTAAACACGTATTAAATAGTGATATTTTTTTTTATTTGAATTTGGAATTTTTAGATTGTTTATCCTTAATGTTTTTAACCGTTGTTATTTAAACATTGTTTTCGTAGTGACGTCGACACTCAAGTTTAATTGAACATTATTATTATAGGTATAATACGGAACCCTAAAAACCTAGGCTTCGATCAGCCTCCCCCGACTACGCCTCTGGAATTGTGCCGATCATTTACATTTTCTCGTTTTAAAATCGTTATGGTTATCGATATGGTTATCATTATCGCCAATGAAACGATAATAATCTGTCGATAGAAGAATTTTGATGATCAATGCTGCAGTAAAACTTGGCAATATTCACAGCAAATGATCATAATTTATGGAAAATTACTGCAGTTCGTATGCATTGGTATCACTGTCATCTGATTGAAGCAATCTGATTTTTGACGGGACTTTTATTGGCAGGTAACTGAAGTAATGAGGAGTAACTTAGGCCACTAAAATAAAACAAAGTAAAACACTTTATGTCATGTTACGTTTACAATGCCATTATTACTAAACCTAGAGTTATGTACTTTCATTGAAACTATTTTAAAAATGTAGGGTCGCTCAATACGTCTACGAGTTAGTCACTCGTATGTATGGAACTTTCGAAATACGCACTACACGGTCTACACGTCATGTATCTATTGCATCATTTTGCTGACTACTACCGACCACAACTATTTCAAGCCAGGATATGGATATTGCACGCCCAATTCGGTTGATGAATTCACGCTTGAAGAATTACGAACAGTTGCGTAACATTAAGATGACTCATTCTTCGTAAAGCAGCGTCCATTAACGCAAAATTCAAAAGATATCCCTATCATTCTGACTATTTTAGACATAATTTGCGCGCTGAATAAAATTTATATTCTCAGAACTGCAAATTGGACCTTCAAATATAAAACAAATAGAGTGGCTATATCAAATATGTACACTACGAACGTGTGGCTAAATACAATAAGTCTTAATTGGGTACCAAATATCAAAGTTTATGAGAAATTATCACATGCCATTTAAAGATGATTTATACAAAATATGGTCTTATCCTTAAAAAAATCTCTTCCCAACAATCTTCATGTGGTTTTTTTTTTAATTTATCCTATCACTTTGTTTGCGTGACAAATGTATAACCATACTAAATAATATTTTTCTAATAATAAATAACTAATAACAAATGAAAGGAGAAACCATAGGTCATGATGAAACCATAAGGGTTTTATTTAACGTAAGAACATGAAAAATCAGATTGGAGCAGACACAGTCTCCGTCATAGAATAGAAATCCATATCAATCCATAGTGATATAAACCTTGCATATGAACCTTTCCAAGCGCTAGGAAACGATAATACAAGCTTGTGTTGCTCCATTATATTATAATCCTCATAAACCTCACAGACTACAGGTGATCTGTATAAATACACGTTTGTAAACTGTATAATAAGCTGTCTCACGATAAGCCCGCTGGCGGTTGACTCCGGTCTGAGCACTGTAGCTAACCATAAGCACGTGTAAATAATAATGAATGACGGCTACTGAGGCAAGTTACAAATCGCAGTCAAAATTCGAAATTCTACGTCAATGTAATTTATGCTGTGCGTATTTACCACTCGCAGATTTTCGGTTTGGTAAACAGAACTTCGGTCGGGGTCTATGTGTGCATTTCAGTAAGTACAAAAGTAAGTTTATAGATGGCATCAAGTCTAATATTAATCTGCTTAATTCATTTTAATAACGCCAATAAAATGGGTACTGTAACAGCGATACATGACGTCAATATGCATTTTTAATAAAAATAAAAAACATTAGACTGATACACGTACATAAAATGTATGGTATAACAAGACACTTAGTAAAACAAACGAATAGATAACAGGGATAAGGAAACGTAGAAAACTTTTCTAACTAGATGACATTTGAAAATATTTCTTCTGCCTTTTCATATTATATCTTGTTCTTTCTTCACATTAGTGCTGTTTATATTTTAAGTACTAAATTACGTTCTATAACTATACGCATTTTCACTAACAAGCTTATGCGCCTAAATCGAGTTGTACTTAACTGTACTTAATAAAATATATATTTTTTACAATATTTTTAATCACATAACAAAACTCCAAAGCTTAATCACAATTGGCATAGTCACGTGTACAAAAACACGCAGAATATTCTGGGAATTGATTCATATGTTGTTCAAAAAAATTTCGTTCGTTATGGCCTTGCGACCGTAAAAATCGAGGACGAGAGAAGCTTCATTAACCGGATGACGTGGAATGAATTAATAAGACGCAAAGAGGGAGAAATATAAAATTTGTTAGGCAAATTTTTCATTAAGCCCATTAAGCTACGTAACCTTACGAGGTTACAATTGTAAGTTTCATCTATTCGTATAAATTGTCTTCAACCCTTCAACGCTCATTAATAGCACGGATCTCTTCTCATAACAGTGAAATGACACAATCTGTCGCATGGCTATAGTGCGATATAATTTATATAAAGACTAGTGGCCCACGTGCGCATACTTAAATACAAAAAACAGGGTTAAGCTAGGATTGGTTAAATTATATAAAAAGTCTCTCTACCTATTTATTCTTACTTTCATCATTTTTCAATCAAGATGGATAGAAATCAGAGTTGGCGTGGTACATACTAACATTCACCGGTGAATAAACGAAATTGACATGAAATTATTAAATAACGGATATTCGCGTGTATATCTTAAGACACCCTGTAGATCGGACATTCACATTAACCATACACAAAGTTTAAACTTGTTCCGGCTGTAAGTGATAGTTTGGATACAAATCAATAATATTTTTTAACTTAATTACATCAATTTACTGGTCAAATATTAACGTACCTTTAGTTAATTTTGAATGTGTTCATTGCTACTATATACTTATATATAACTATACCTAGATCATATAGTAAGAAACTGGTAATTTAAGTAAATATTAGTCTACGTTGTAACAATAACAATCCTAATTTAAATAATAGTAATTTAATAGTAATGGATTTCAGCCAATTAACGCTTGATACGATTAAGTAAACTAGTAATCAGCATCTTTATTTATTTCATATAACATTCGCCATTTTTCATTTACTACTTAAATTTTTTTTTTTTTTTAAGTATACGTACCTAATTAAAGTTATTTCTCAAGGCCGTTTTGAATATGTCCATAATCTAAGGATAAGTGAAGAGATAAAATTATAACAATAACTGCGATTTGATTATGACATAAAGATAATCGATAGAGAATGTACATATTTGAAATATCCATAAACAATCACGTCAACAAAAAAATCTATATTAAATTATAGGGACGTAAAAGCTAGCGAGGCGAAGCAATAACCACAAGGAACCGCTGCCACGCGGTGTCGGAAACGTGACATTCTCATTGAAATAAAATTGACGGTCCCAACGAATAAAGGCCTAAAGATATTTCGATCAATTTTGATATAAGTGAATTTTGTAACCATGCACCTTTCTGAAATGGTCGTAAAATACGTAAATTTACATTCATAAATGTACCACTGATATCACCGGTTAAATGATTCTGAATTTGAATTCGAGCTTTCATATTGTTAAATTCTTACCTAAATTCATGACCAATACTTTCAACGTTAGTTGTAGGATATTATGCTACCAAAATTAATTACAGATATACCTGTACAATTACTTAATTTAGATCAACGTTTTGTAATAATTACTAGGTACCTACTTGTAACGGAAAACTAAAAAATAAACTGTGGGATTTTTGAAGAAAAATATGCTCATAATATTGTACTCTGCAAGTTTTCTGTTGTTATAATTACGTTGATATAATTTTAAAAATATGTGCTTAATACTAAACTAGATTTATATCCACAGTTAAGACTCCAATATCCGTACTAATTGGTATCGTAAGGTAATCGGATATTTGAAAATCCGGATATTCTCATGCAGAGTCTGCACTATTCTACACATTGTCCATCTAGGGGGAAAATATAATATTTTTTTTAGCTTAAAGCCAAATTTATATACGAAGCTCTATATTTTATTCAATACCTATAACACATCTCTCATGAAAAGTCCTTTATATCATCGTTCATTTACTAAAACTCGTAAGACGATTACATAAATAATGGTGTCTATAAACTGATTTGAAAGCGAAACAAGAGAATAAAATAACTTTTTTTTTACGCTAACACACTCATACCCCCGCAGGATATACCTATATCGCGGGCGGCATGGGCAACACAAATAACAAGTCACTGACACCCATGACCCAAGAACAAATATTTCTCTGTCACATAAATATCTGCCCGGCTGGGAATCGAACCCGGGACTCCTCGCTGTGCAGGCAGGGTCACTCCCAACTAGGCTACGGGGCCGTCAAGTTTTCATTCACAAACCGGGTCAATAATAAATTATGCGTAGGAAAATTGAACAAGTGTTCTGTAATTATACAGGACGACTAAAGAAATGATTTAGATTGCGAGCTTCGTGTATTTTAAAACTTGTATTTTCCATAGAAAATACAAGTAGTAGTTAGTGAAGTAGTTACACGTATAGCGTTACAAGTAATCTAGACCAAATTAATCGAATCCGTAAAATTATCCGTACTAAAGTCCGGGTAATAGAATTCCTGTACTGTAGTTACCTAAAAGATATTGTATTTTTTTTATTCTATCAAACAGTACCACATTTACCTGCTTCTCTGAACTAAATAAATAAAAAAAGCAAATCATGTACATCTTGCGACATAAACTTTTAAATTTGTTTTAAACTAATATCACAATAATTTCGTCTCTTTACCTACTCGTTTAATGGATCAAATTTTACCCAATAGCAAAGTAACATTTTTGGTATTTGGCTTTATTCGGTGAGTCATCGAAATTAGGTAAAAACGTTATCTTGAATACGTTACGACTGAATGTTTGCAATTCTCGGTGTGAACAAAAGGCCCGGCGAACACTGCAGGGAGCAAAATCAACATCCTCCACCTAACGTCACGTATACATAATCCCGCATTCGCTTCCTGCTTTTTGTTGCTATTCCTTCGAAGGTTAATAAAAGGAATTAAATGTTTTCAAAGGATTCTTTTGTACTCACACACTCACAACTCGAATTCATACGAGGGATTTAAGTTCCCTCGTGACGGACGCGGAAATTGAGTGTGTTGAATTGAGTTTACTTTCTGGTTTGCATTAGGTTATAAATGCCTACCTATGCAGATTAAATCATTTTTAAATTTTTTTACACCACCCAAAATTACATGATACTATACCACACGACGATATCTACCCATCCATTCCATCAAAATTAGATTAAGTACTATCAACATTTCGAGAACAATATATTTTAATAGTAAAATTTGTTTAGGAACAATATTGTAGAAAGTGATCTTGACTTTTAATAATATACAAGTTTTACTTTATTGAATCAAGAAAAAACTATCATAAGAAACAATTGTTTATACAACAGCGTAAAAATATGGCCTTATACGCAGATTTTTTATTAGATATTTTCATACTCCGGTTTTCTCAAGAATATTACATTTATAGTTGTATGATTGCGGAATTCTATATTCTCCGATGGGTACCAGATACGCAGGAATACTGCAGTCTCATTGATAATTATTTTGTTCATTAATACAATTTTAGACATAGTGACGGTCGATCATACCAAGTAAAGAGTACGAAAATGGGATAGTGGATAAGTGGAGGAGTGCCAAGTGTGATAAGCTAAATTTTTGTTTTAGCTATTTTGTACAACTCGCCAGTAACAAAAAAAGAAATACACGTAGATCTATAAATTCGCTTATTTTTTTGTAAGGAAATCAATATTATTACCTGTTCGTTCACAATACATGTTGTACTAAACCATACTTTAAGTCTGGTTAAGGGATTAGTGGCCAAACCAGGTGGCGGGAGTTTTTATGCAACCCGAGAGCCTACGACGTAGCTTAACGACTGTTATTTATTGATAACATGTTGTATATTTTTTTTATCTACTCTTAATAGTTCTCGCAAGAAGAAAGATATTCACAACAATACACAACACGCAACCGTAAAGTTTTAATTTCACCATCTATCGATAGGTAGTACTTCCGTGAATTTTTCCATAAGTCTAATACCAACCATTCAGTTGTTATGTGGGGAAACTGACTTGACTCAAATTAAAATTAATATTTTTACCACAATATTTCGCAAACAAATTTCTGTATCGCTATAGACTATTCTTCACAGACTCATAGTTTTGAAAGACTTGTTTAACAATACCCATTACATACACATTTAAAAGAGATACACTAAATAAAATATTTTAACATTTTACCACTCTGTAGGCGTGAATAATATGTACATAAATTCCACATAACAACTCTTGTACTAAAGGTCTCTGCGCTATTCTGTAGAATGACGTACCGACATTACAAAACAGTTTAAATATGTTCCGTTTTGACTACGGAACCCTAACAATACGTATAGTAAGGCTAAATATCTTTATTTCCAAAATGATCATTATATATTACTTACTAGCTGCTAAAACTATAATTAGGTCATGTCAGTGGCGCCATCTGTCGAAAATTGGTCATACCAACTCAGAAACCTTCGTGGGCTCATACACAACAACTTTGCTGAAGATCATCACATGATCAAATGTATCGTTTACGATTCTATAAAGGATATACAGACAAACATTCATTTTTACATACAAGAGATTTTACCCAAAATAGCGCTTTAATACTATTAGCTTTCCAGTAACGATATGTACACATTGTATACATTCAAAATTAATATTAGATCTCTCGCGTCAAGGAATTCCGTCCAAAAACCTAACAAACATTCTACGTACATACACTAATGTATTATGTAATATTTATCAGTACCGCGTCAGTGATTAATATTACGCAATCTGTATAAATTAATCAAGTCACTGTCAACCTGCGAATCACTTACGGCGCTCTCAATCTTTATTATGTGTCCTTGTAAATGTATAATTTAATTTACTATGGCAAAATAAATATATATATATATACTGATATTTAAAATATATACGTGATACTTTATAGGGTAGTCAAAGTGAGATCATCCTGTAGACAAGACGTCCTGCCCGGCCGGCGGCCGAGCACCGACTGACCGCGTCCGGGGCTTGTACACCTATATGTACGCGTTGTACAAAACTTCGATAGCGTGATTCAGGTCGTACGTAACGTCACCTTATGACGTGTAGTGCCTGTACGGGTTATTATATAATACATGTTA
>DWPA01001936.1:0-16997 GCA_018251375.1 Calpodes ethlius
GATATAAAATTTATTCAGAATTTAAGTTTGTCGATTCCTTACTATCATTGGTTGCTAGGCAACGGTTTGTTAACAACTTTAATACCTTAACTTTCTTTCATTTTGCTGAAATATACATCGTAATGAAAAAGTAGCCAACGGTACTCTCATTCTCTCAACTATCTCCACACTACTAATTATACCATAAGGATTTTCCGGTGATTCAAAAAGGTAAAGCGCCATCTGTTGATAGACTTTTGAATCGCACTGGCTTCATCGAATACTAGGAAATAACAAAAGTTGAATAAATATTTATTCAGTAAGCTTGATAACGGCATCAAACAAAAATCGAACTGAAAATCAAAACATATCAAACCTATCAATTTTCACAAACAAGGTTAGTTTTTCTAAACATTGACATAAATGGATCATGGCAATAGCGTGGGCAACAGCCGTGCCCAATCGGGGATAATCCGTATTAATACATCGCGAAGCGATCGACTCGAATAGGGTGACTTAGCTTACAAACTTGCGTTTCATTGCCGCGTCAGGGTGACGTGACGGTTTCGACGCGTGAATTAATCGCCACTTGGCGCGAATCACTCCCGGGGCACGGACGGCGTCATGTTATTTGTTTGAGGAAGAGATCGCTTAAATCGCTTCTTATTAACCGTTATCACGTGACATGGCCGTGTAATTGAAACTGTGACGTATTGAGAAAAGAGCCTTATCTATATGCTGAATCATAGATATATGACACATGTCACAGTCACATGTCACAGATGATAACAGCGTGATTCTTTCTGTAACGGCTTTCGAACGCACATCGTAACAAAAGCCTTAAATATATTATTAATATCTTGAACAGTTTTGTTGCTACGGGGCACTATTTATTTACTTTTGGACTAATAAGTACACGTTCGGACAAATATTAACTTTATTTATTGGTCGTGGAAAATAGTTATTCTCTTATGTCTCTGTTAACTAACGCGTTAAAAAAATGTCACGCATATGTGGCTATGAGTTTTGCGTGATATTTAACACACATAGCCAAACATTTAATACGTTAATTTAGATGTATTCAGGCATTACCGTTAATATTGACGCAAACATGCAAGTAAGTTACAAGTTTTCTTAATAATATTAAAATAATAATATGTTAACGCATAAACGTACATTTACTTGGAGATTGTTTTGTAAACAACCATCTAAGTGCCTAATAACAATATACTATAACGTAAATAATCTTATAAGGGCCTCTTGCTTATGTAAATCTCCGTCACTTATTATAACCATGTCACGCACCGTCATTACGGTACATTATTATGTGACATGTAGACATTTGTTTATTGTTGTCTTCGTAGCTTATCAGGTCCGAACTCCCTAAGGCACTGCTTATTACATGGGAGGTGTTTGAATAACTCCCTGTTCCACGGGGATCGCGTCATTACCGCTATATTGCCGCGGTAATGACAGATAATAAATCGTCCCGGCGTCTGCGACGGGACACAGAAATTATTTAGTCGGGAATCGGTAAGTTTCTCAACTTAGTTGGAGAGAAATGAAACGGACTCGTTATCTTTGTTTGAAATACGACCTTGCTATTGTTGGATAACTGATTCTGTCTGGGGATTTAAAGTGATATTTTGGCGATCGTCTAATTGATTTATTGCGATTAGTGTTCGCGATTTCTTTCTATTGATGAGTTTATTATGTTGACACAGTTTATTGGCGAACTGAACTAATGACACAAAGAAGTATCGGTAATTTGTGTAAATGTAGACATTATTTAAATTTGTTATTAATTAAATACAATAAAATGAGCACACGAATCGCTAGATCAAAAATGTTCTACTTTGTCAATAGACATTATCAATAAGCATCACGGATACGTTGGCAGGCAAGAAGCTAAGAGAACAAAGAAGCAGTGATCTCTCAAGCCCCCAACTGGAACGTGATGAATTATTTGCCGACTAGTAGATAGCCATGAAGACTTTTCGAAGAGATAGAAGTATGTGTAATAATATGACTTAATAATATTAATACTGTTAGCAATTTTACGAGATGATAGTAGGCAAAGTGGGGGTAGTTCCTATATTAAAGGAACACTAGCAGTGGGTCATAGAAATGGGTATCTTACGCCACTTCAATACGACTAAACGTACTAAACACGATCTTGGAATATATTGTATTTATATCCAACAATGTTATATTTAAAAGGCAATGAAATATCTGTAAAATACCCTTCACCATAAAATGTTTCTGATAGAAATATGAATGGATATTAGCGGTAAAGTTCTCTTTTGCTAATTCACTGCGGCCTATTGTTCTTCAGAGGGTTTTTCTATTAATCGCCCAATTAAGGTACCCATTATGGAAAGCCTGAGCAGATCCGTTATGAAGATGAGTTGCAATTACTTTGAAGAATGTCTTGACTCGCAATCTTCAGCTTCATTAGCCGTAAGTGTGTTATTATCTTCGTAAGTGGGACTATCTTTTACGCGGCTACTAAGGTATTGGGCGTGACGTTCTAAATGTGTATTGTACAGTTGTACTGTAGCAAGTAACATACAAAGAAACGTACGTACATTCAAGTAACGTAATATATTCTGTGAATAGATTTATTAATATTAGTTTAGTTAAAATTTTTGTAGTATGTTTTATGAATATTATTATTGAATTAGTTTTAGTATGAGAGGAGATCTGTGGTGATATATTAGACAAAGAGTAAGAGTGATATAGTTCACACTTAGACTATAGAGTTTGCACTATAAATATAGGTATTAAAATGAATACGTTCTACTTAGATAAAGACTATGTTAATATTTTTATTAAACACTTCACTCCAGTGGCAGTTTATTTATTCTTAATAAGAGACACCGGAAATATAAATGAATAATTGTCATTGTAAGTTGAAATATAAATGAACGAATGAAATTAAAAAATAAAGCTTGTTGACTAATCAGAGGGCTGTAACAAGTTTTTAAAATGCGCTGTTTAACAAAAATAAACTCTAATTTAATAAGAAATAAGGCAATATTACTTCGTTTCATCGGCCAAACATTCCACATGATCGAACTCAAGCTACTATTTAAATTTCGAATATAAACAGTAAACGATCGCACTGACTCGAAAGGGATCCGAGTTTTACTAATTTCGTCGTTAAATTTGGGCGATGCGAGACTTAATTAAATTCGTTTTTCATATCTCAGGAGCGTCGAGTTCGAGTACAAAGCAGGGGAATTCTTTTTTCCACATAGTTGAACACTTCCCTCGCCCCGGGCGGAGTTTAATGTAACAAGGGCAAAATGGGATCGCACGGGAAAATATGCTAGCAGGCCATACCCTCGTATACCATATGGAAGCAATTCTAAATGGGATTCTTCTTATAATTAGAGAAGTACCCATTTCAATTACCGTCTCCATTTGTAATGTCACATGTAATATGAATGTCGGGGAAAGATATTTGACCAAATTAATTTGCTTTTATTTATAACGTTTATGTATTATAATTATATTGTTATTGAGTTTATAAATAAAGGTTTACACAAAATCCAGAGTAACTTCGTCTATTATAATATACACTTTATCTGGAGATTGATCTGCAGCGGTAATTACTACCAATTGACTTATTGTTATTGTGTAGTACAATTTTAACGTTCTTTCACTAGTTTGATGTTATTTTATCTCTTATTTTATTACACGCGTTTATTTAACTAGCAATGTTCGTTAGTATGTTTGTTCGAATTAAATCTTAGTTGTTGAAATATATATATATATATTTTGGCACTTATCACCGGACACTAACGTACTACAAGTTATAATCAAGTTTCAAAATAAATACGTGGAAGATATAAATCTTAGTACGTATGTTTTTTTACTCCATTTAGACAGGACAGTTGTACTCGATTTTGTGCAAAAAAACCTTTAAAACCTTCTACTGTAAAACCTTTTTGCGCTTTAGTAATTTTGGCTTTCTAGAGACAAAATATACGAAGTTATATTTGCAATGAGATAAAAACGTATTAAACAACACAAAATCCTTTTAACCACATCGCTTCTTGACACCGAATTGTAATGCGTGTGTCAGGGAGCGAGCAATCTGCAGCTGTCAGTGACGTCACGTGTCGAGTGCCCCACAAATCAACCACTGTGCTCGGTGTGCTGCGGTGGGTATTGTAATTAGTGAATTAAATTACGACAACGAGTTATTTACTCTTATGTGTGACGTGTGGTTATTTATTTTTTATTACCGAACGTTTTCATCTACACCTAGTACTTACAATCGAAATCTTTAAATTGATGAAAAAGTTCTACAATTGATATAGTATTGATGTTTTAAGGAAACGAGGGAATTAGTTTTTACTAAGTTAGCACGTTACTACATTTCCACTTACTATTATGTGGGATTGTTGTCATGCACTATTTTTAAATAAAAAAAAATATACCGATTGAAATAAAAGAAACTTTATGTATAACATAAGTTTGTTATAATAGGTACAAAACAATATAATAATATCATTTTGGGATATACATCATTAACAAATAGTCCCTGTAATAGGTTTTTCCAAATACTTTTCATGTCCTATTGTATTTCTACGGTATAACAATAACAATTTCTACATTTCTACAATTCTACAATACAACTAATGATCATGTTGTATGAAAGACGTAACCTTCCACAGTCTGCCTTTCTTAATATTTAAGAGTAATAACTCCAGAATTGGGAGGCTGTACTTAAAAGATTAAAAACTACATTAGTGAAACTTGGTCTTAACTAAATACACTCCGTTTACCGTTTCATTCGTAAATGTGTCTCCAGATTTTCGTGCGTTCCTTTGCAATTTAATTCTGTAATGTATTTTGCTCTTGAAACTCTTGGAAAAGGCATAAAAGCTTGAAGAGAAGAGAGTCCTTGAAACTCACCTCGAATAACGTTTTGGTTGGGTGTGCTATTGTAATTAAGGAATATTTTTAATGCTTGTATAAATAAAATTTAGCGTGGAAACAGAAATGTACCAAAAGGACCGCTTGAAAATTTATTGTGAGTGCGTACTACTTTTATTCAATGATAAGTTTAAATGAAGAAAGTTCAGTTTTTGTAGTTATATAGAGTACTGGTATGACATAAAGAAGACAAAAGAATAAAGATTTAGAATCGCATTCAAACACTCACACATTAACAACTGTAAAATACCTATAATGTGATTGTGATCACACAAAAATCATCACGATTTTTGGGCATAAAATTTAAATAAATAGTTATAGCTTGTGAGTGTGTTAACTGCTGGATTGAGTACCGCATTAACAAAATAATGTAATAATAAAAATAATTTATATTTAAAATTCGTTATTTAAGCTACTTAATCCTCCTCCTCCAGCCTTAATTTTTTGATAACATGTTTTAATTTATGATACCTATGCCAATGTCACGTCATATTGAGTTTAGTGTGACGTAACGAATAATCAGCGAAAGATTAAAACGCTTCTGATGATACCTAATTCAAATTACATCTTTATCAAAAAACAGGCTATATTCATTTTGCATTTGACATTACCAGAAAATTATTCTGTAAGAATAACTGGGTGTATAGTATTTATGTCAACTGTCATTATTTGAAACCGTCAAAAGTAACTTCGTACTTACATAGTTTAGTCGTGACTAATATCCATCCAACGTCGGCACAAAATATTGTGCACATGTATGGATATTATAAATTAAGTTACTCTTAATATGGATTAATAGTCCATATCATAGTAAAATGCACAATCCACGATAACTTAATTTTACATAAGTCTAAAGTCAAAGAAACTACTTAGTTTTGAGTTGAAGCAAGTTCACAACACCTACGAGTGTGTAACTCAATTTACAAGTAACTTCGTCAGTCGTTAACTGATACAATATGATGCAGTTCAAGTTTTATTTAATGACAATCTGTGCCCGCGACTTCGTCCGCGTGGAATGTAACAAAAAGTGTTTTACTTTGTTTTAGTGGCATACGTTACTCCTTATTACATCAGCTACGTGTCAATAAAAGTTCCGTCAATATCAGTCCAGCCATTTCAGAGATTAGGCACGACAAACAGGAAGAAAAGAAAATCGTTATAAATGTTATTTTGGTGTATGCACAGTATGATTATTCGTATGCATGTAGTAAAAAGCGGTTATTTCAATATTACAAACGAACACTCCAATTTTATTTATATGACAAGTATTACCAATGAATTTACATAAATTTGAAAAAAATATTAAAAGCAAAGAGAAATATCACATATTGTGGTGTAAAGGCTATATTAAATATATCAATTACATATTATTCAATAATAGTACAGATTTAAAAATAGTGAGTTTGCATATGGCTATAGAATAATAACAAACACAGACAACTTCATGATGTAACACAGATTGACTAATCCAAACAATTATAATACATGCAACGCATACGTTAATCATTCGGTGTTCCTTATATTTAGTTACGAAATATTAGTTAATTTCTAGTATTATCAATATTGAAACAACATCAACAAGTATTGTTCACGAACAAAAATAACCAAAACTTATTTTTATTTACAGCAATAAACAGATGAAAGAACCACGTACAAAGCCAGTAGATAACAATATCACATAGAATATTCTCGAGAAGACAAAGAGTGATTTGAAAAAGCCCTGTGTCACGTCGGAGGCTTCGAAATATGGACCGAAGATAAGGTACGGTGGCAATAAAATACCGCGAATCACGTCGCAATCGCGGGCCCTTGTCCCGCCCAATGAGATTTCAATTTTACCACTCCACATATTCGACTTGTCGACTTTGCGTGTTGATACACAGACTCTGTCAGTGCTGCCAACATTATGTTATGACATCATTATAGTTGACAAATTACTACGATGACATCTTGAGGAATACATTTATGTAAGTAATACTTATACGTCATAATATTCATTCGGTATTTAGCTTTTTTATTGACATGACCCCTCATCTCATGAGAGGAGACTCGAGCCCAGCAGTGGGACAATTATGGGTTGTAATGATGATGATGATAGACATTAAGTTATATTAATACAACTATCTTATAAACGTATGAAGATAAAAATTTACTTTTCTTTTTATTCCCACGGAGTAATTTGACAGCTGCTAATATCAAATGGCAAAATAATGTTGCCTGGTTTTTTGGTAGAGATATTTTCAAAATTACGATTTAACGAATCTTTAGTTATTAATTAGTTTTACCGGTTAATTTTATACTAATATTATATTTACTTAGGATTAAATGCTACTAGCATACAATAATACTATTTGATATAATGTGAATGGTATGGGGACAAAGTAAAATTTAAGTGGATGGACCTGTCTTCATAAACGTTCAATTATATCAGGATGACCTGGATACCAGTATGGATGAAGTCCCTAAAACTCTAAACCTTAATTATGTATGTTCAATGCTAACGCTATTAAAACGCAGAAATCCTAATGATTTTATACTTTATAATAGTTTATTTATATAATGAATCTTTTAAAATCCTCGATACTAAATACAAAATCCTTTAAGACGTATTAATTTTATGGCGCGGAAGTCGCGCTCCAACCAGCTGGGATCCGAGTCCATTTCTCTATTTACACTGTACAACTTAACGCTATCCAGTTTTATACACTGAATGAAGACTGAAGACTTTTCAACTTGCAATTAAATGGCTGCGAAGTGAAGGTTGTTCCTGTTAAGACTTTTTACTACATTTTACCTGTATTTTCGCATTAAATTGCAGTTTTGTTTGTGTTCGTAAATATCGTTATGTTGTCATTTTATATGCGTATAAAGTTTAACTTTAATTAATCTCTTGGATTTATTTACGTTCTAAATTTAACTTAATAAACCAGTCGATTATCATTAAGGTTGCCATTTATAATAATTCTGAAACTAACTGAACTTTGATGGCACATAACCTAAGTTAGTGGTTTAAAGACTATCTAGGCAGAAATAAGTATATTTTTGGAACAAAATTCAAAAATGCCATTTGACTAAACATATCGGCATCTCAAGGACGACATAATATAGTCAGACTTTCAAAGAACCCTACTTTCATGAACGAGATACTGTATATAGATAAAATGTGGAGCTATAACATCGCGGAGAAATTAAGTTGAACTCATTGATGAAGGTTACCGGTTACATATTTAAGAATATTTTTTTTGTAATGTAGCAATCGGTTCTTAAGGTCCGTATGTCCCATGCACAGGTAACACACATTTCCCTGTAACCCCGTTCCACGTTCGTTTTCCTTCACAAAGGACAATAATAAATGTGGGCACTCGCTTTACCTACCAGCGATTATGTTGCGTCGCGTATCAAAGTTACGGATCGCGGATTTTCACATCCTTACAACCCCACATCCGCGCATATGGGTCTATTCGTACCTACTGAATTATAAAATTCGAAAATAATTTTGTTTTATTCACAGCCACGAGATCCGAGGATATCAGATTCGAAATGCAGTCGATTTTTTGCATGAATGATTATTTAATGAGGCAAGTTTCAACATTTCAGAATACAGTTTGTTTTCTCTTATATTATTTATTATGTAGGAAATTAAAAGATTTTGAAATAATTATAAACGAAACACAGCCTTTATACCATATTAATGTTATAAATACGAAAGTGTGTTTGTTCGTTTGTCCTTTTTACACGATTCAACGGAGCGTCGTTTATTTGGAGATAGTTGGGAGGCTGGTGAAAAACCATCTCATTTCTGTAGGAAGATCCATTACGATATATATTCCAAGCAAATGAAATAAAGTTTTTAACGGCAAAGCGTAGCCTGGTAACCAATGATAGGAAAAAATTGATAGCTTTTTTATACCTAATCATGTCTTTGTGGTTTTTTAATTTTAATATTTCTTTTTCCAAAGTTCTCTCCGCTAACGCATACTTAATATTGATAAATAAACAGAGTTTAATCAAATCTCATTGAGTTTAATTCACCTATAAGTCCATTTTAGAGTTTATCATCGATGTACTAAAGTCGACAAATCCTTTAAACTCAGACTTAAGTAATGTATTATCTTCCGTGAAAAAGAAAAAATCAATTGCATACGCTTAAGGGCGTTTCCGTACCACAGACAATATAAAACCTCGTGAGCATTCGCTAAGTGTGAACTAAATTGGCGATATTTTACGAGGCGACGGTCCCCGCGGCCGTAAACGCTGTGGGTTTACGGTGGTCGTTCGTGACCTGAGTTCGTGTCGTAATGGGTCGTGGTTGTCGATATTATTAACAAGGTTGACCTGAACGATTTGATGATAACAGACTTTGTGAGTCACTTTTCATCGACCGATTAAAACGATGAAAATCTAATCGCAACTATGTTTCCGTACTATTAGAATTTGTATCTTCGGAACGGCTATTTTCTATAATCTATCCAGAGACTTCTGGATAAGAAAATCGGTAAATTAATAACAAAAGCAATGACATTTTACAGTTGCTTAACAGCTGAGCTTAATGGATGGATAGAATATTGAAAACGGCTGTTTGTCTAGTCGTAAAGTCAAGATTCTTTTTAAGTTAAAGTTTCCCTAAGTGCGTTTTATCATCAAAGATTATGTCGCAATATTGGTCATTAGATGTGTTAGCGGTAAAGTATTAAGTTATATTATTATTAATTAAAAAATCATACCTCAGATAATGTAAGTATAATTAAAATATAAATAATTTTGGATTCAGTCCAACGAAGACATTTGTCGGATAAAAATAATTTAATATTACAAAAATGTTGGACATTTGTTTTTGATGTCCTAAGAGGGAATCTTTGAATTTCAATAAAAAAATAAACTAATAATAATTTCATAATCCATCACACAGACAAACAAATGTATGAGTAACTTCTCGGAATTGGTTGGGGAAGTTTTCCGAATTTTCCTTTGTAACTGTGCCGCTAATTTCCATAATTATACGAAGGCATTCGTTGGAGTTACATTTTATAGCTTAGTGCCCAATAAAAGTTTAAAGTAAAGACGAATAAATTTAAGGTAAAAGAAGAACGCTCTTCAATATAATAACTAGGTCTCTGTCTGTCTATCTAATTCATGATGTTTTCATTAATGATATAGATAATTCATGAATGAGGTAAGTAATATTTTAATTCTTCTGTCATAAATATATTTAACGTCAGTAATGGAAATTTTGGAGTTTAATTATTTTTTTAACATTTAAATTAGTTACGAGTTTATTACATATTTAACATTTTATAGTGGATTTTAGAATAAAGGTGGTCCAAACCAGGTGAGTTCTCGTAGAATATCCTACCATCATTCATGAAAACTATCAGAAATACACTGAGTGGTACTGAGTCTTTCAATAGACGATGAACATTACATCGTAGCTTGTCCATTCGGAAACAGGATGTATCAAAAGCAGGAGAGTGTGGTTCGAGCTCAAGGATATATGAAGTTTATTGGGAGTACTTTACACCCCACAGTGGAAGTCATCTAAAACATTTAAATGGATCCTTAGAAAAAAATCCCATACACTTTAACAACATTACAAAAAGTGTTAATTCTCACCAAGTCATTAAAGTCGTTTGCCAAGTGAGCCGTTGTCAAAGAAAACGCTTGTAACAGAGGAGGAGCTCGGGACCGTTCCAAACTTTCCATTCGAAGCACGAAAGAATGAACGAAGCTAAATCCCACTTAATTTATAATTAAAACGACGGTAGCGATAATGTTAAGGGGAGCCTCGTAAAAATAAGTTTATCGCACCGCGGCGCCGTACGTAATTAAAGAGAGTTAACAATTTGGCAAGCCATACCCTACATCTGTAGCGTTGTTAATAACTTTATTGTCCAATAATGACAGAGTAGGCACGGAGTACCGCTTAATGTGTACATAAAGAGAGCACCGCTTAGGCAACTAACAAACCGCGCGGCGTTATCAGAGTTTATGAGCACAAACTCAATTAAAATCCGGCGAAATTCGAGCGGGAACAAAATGAAATTAAAGTTGCGTAACGCCGAGACGAGCTGTCGCGCTATGACGTAGCACTTGTAGCGGAGTGCTACGGTTTGAATTGGTATTAGCGGTGAGCTACGATCCTGCTACGGCGTAGACGGAGGATAGATAGGCCGGGCGCGTACTGCGACTTTTAGTATAATTGTGTTATTAAAGGTGGTTCTGAAATTAAAAAAATAATAAGATAACTTTTGTGTTATTCCAATTAAATTTATCTTGTTAAAGAGATAATTATTTCAATTTCGAAAATTTAAGAATATTTTTGTGACTATGAATTTTTTTGTTTTTGGAAAAGTTGGTTGCAATATCAAAATTGCATTTTGAAATTTAAATTTCAATGTAATTTTCTCTTGATTAAATATGTAATCGACAGACTCAATAACTATGCATTTTTATATACTTATTAAAATTAAAAACAATGAAATATTATTTAAAAATTTCTTAAAACTTACAATATAATCGTAATTAGATAGATAGTATTCATTTTGGGTAATCAACTTCAATAATTCAATATTTTTTCTACTCCAAAATATTTTCATCTTTTAGTATTTTGCCTAAATCATTGATATCATTCTTTTAATAGCATTCTTTTCGTGTAGTAACATAATATCCAGATATAGTATCTGTATTAATACGTTGTCTCTGAAGTCGAGCGAGGTAACATACAAGGGTACGGTGGACTGTCTAGAGGTCGCATTCCAGCCATTTATCTCGTCATAATGGTTACGCGACCCGAGATACTGTTAAATAAGACCTGTGACTAGAACGAATCTCACTAGTGTTTTGTAACATAATCTTTAAAAACGATTTAAGAGTAAACGAAATGGTTAAACCGTAATGATTTAGTGTGGACTTTTTTTATTTGGAAGGCTTTTGAAAAATTTACAAGCGTTCGTCTGTACTTTGAATATAAAAAATTTGTAACACATCATCATTATTATTTTTTGGTAAAAATAAGTAATATTTATTAATTTAGTTTATTTATGGATAAGCAAAAACTTAAAGTGATCAATTTCATAGAAAAATTTAATGTGATAAAAAATTACGATATGTCTCATTCACTCATCGTAGATCTAACATAATACTTCGCTTCTATTCGGTTCACAAACTAGCACATTCGTAGACCCGCTACGAGCATAACCTACGATTTCAAAACAACTTGACGTAGCACTTGGAAATTGGCTACGAGCGTAGCAATGATATGGTACGTATTTCTTTTCTGTGAAGCAAATGTTTTCGTAATATAATTTTGATGTTTATAACAAAAATATTTATATTTCAAAGACGTTTGTTAAATATTTTGATTTACATTACATTTCAAATAAAAATCTTGTTCACTCAATTATATATGAAAAGTTACTCGCAATTTTTACGGTAGATCTAGCAGACTTATTGTTTTGTAATATAAATATTTTTTGTTGCAAGACATGGTTTCTTGAGAAACTGTAGCTAAATTATAAAAAAAAGAAAATAAAATTACACAAGGCGAAAAAAAAATCTGTTAAAAAGTAGTACCTATAAAAAAAAAGTGCTAGCAGTTATTGGAAGGTTATGAAAGTAAGTAAGTTACTTAATTTAAATTAGTTGTTTAAGTAAAAACTACAAGTAAACTGGACAATAGACTGATAAGAGTAAGGCAAATTGGTTGGAAACTGTAATATTTAATTAACATCAGTTTGTTGTCAACTGAAAGTGATAAAGTTGCCAAATTATAATTTATTTCAATATGTATGATCGACTTTATTCCCCACTTTTGTTTCATTCGACATATTTTTTCTCTTGGATTTTTACTTTATAAATATCTTGAACGTTGCTATAAATATTTTAAAAGTTATTAAACCCAAATAAAATTAGCAATGGTTTACCATAACAAAATCCCTTATAAGTTATAAAATTATATTTATTTTAGATGATATCTAATTAACAATTTTGTAGTTAGACTGTGATATTTTTTAATAATATATAAAATTCCACACACTTGAAACTCACTATTTAAGGGAAAATGTCCGTCACATAAGTATCCACCAGGTAATCAAATCTGTAACAATTCGCTTAGCAGGCAGATTAACAACTCTTCGAAGGTCGTTATTAATCGTCAATAATATTTACTGATTTACTGGTGATCATATTCAAAAGATCACTTGCGTTTACTTGTACATTCGAAAATTAAAAATTTTTGGTGCCATGTGTTGAAAACCTACGTGTGTACTTGGATTCAAATTACCCGTGTCTCGAGAACCCACCCTTGTTCTTGTTATACACGTTTTCTTCGCGTATTGACCTCGCCATTTTTATAACACGTTTTTCATTTTGTGTCAAAGTGAATTGAATTTTTCCACTTTGGAATATCATAATAACAAGTGACAAAGAATTGCGTTTGTGTGTGGAAACGTAAAATTTGTCGTAATTACATCCGTATATGTTGTTCGCATAGAAGTTTATATAATCTGTATTTGAAAGTTCTAAAATAGTATATTTAATACTAAACTAAATAATAAACTTTTAATTTTTTTTTCTTTAACATTTTAAAGGTTGTCTAGTTAAAATCGTTATATAGCAACAAACTCTTGTAATAAATAAACAAATAATTACCCTGAAATACAGGTAATTCTATTGTTTACTAATGAGGAAGGTAAATTATTATATAATTAACGCTAACGATAACACACTCATACCCTCGCAGTAGGATTCCCTGGGTCGCATGATCCGACAACAAATATTTATCTGTCACATAAATATCTACCCCGGGAATCGAACCCAAGACCCCTCGCTTTTCAGGTAAGATCACTACCTACGGAGCTGTTAATTTCTATAAAATATTAAAATCAACTTACCTTTACTAGCACCGTCAGGTCCCCGCAATATAGAGCACTCCTCTATCGTGCCGAACGGCGTGAACAGCCCGCGCACATCGTCTTCTGTTTGCTGTTTACTGAGCATCCCAACGAAGAGCTTTCGATCTGCAGAAAACGAAACTTATTACCAACATTGTACACCGAAGCGAAGCAACGAGCCACACCACATAAGCTTGGCGGTGGTGCGTGGAGCGGCGGACTTAATCTACGAGTAGTTCGTGCCAATTCAACCCCCTTAACGTGTGCGAGGTGACCGGGTGCGAGTGACAGTATCGACACTTTACTTTGCTTTACATTGAAGCTTCAATGAGCAACAACGCGGTTACGGTACTCACAGGGCGTTGATATAATGCTCACATCGACTACTCTCATTCTATAACGGCAGCGAGATGCGTTCAGTCATTAAAGTAATTTACTCGGTCACTGAATGCACGTCAGTTCCATTTTCGAGTTTAAAAACTCATCCGTCGTTCGAGCCAATTTCTGCGTTTGAAATTTCAATTAACAAGCGTTCTAAAACTAAATTTGGAATACGACACTGTCAATATCTGAACGCATCGGGTTTTAACAGCGCCCTGCGCGCGAGCGATGCCACCGCCGCCACGCTACCCCGCGTATCGTCATTACGTATGTTGACACAAAAATACAACAGCTCTCTATGAAAACACATAACACACAGTTTAGTCAAAAATGAAACAACGAACAAAATCCAAACCCAGACCAACACATAATTAGCACAGTACACTAATGGTGATTCATTTGAACGCTGAGGGTTCCGTAGATAGGGTTCTCACAACGGTTTAACACACAAGCCAGTGGATAGGGATGTCTACTCGACTACGGAATCCTCGTTAACATATTAGCTGCGACTGTTAAATATACATTAAGACGACTTCTGTTTGAGCGCGGTTCACTAAACGCGGTACCCAATACGTCTCCCGATTCTATGAACGAACGGTCAATTTTGGGCGTGTTTGCATAGGCTCTTTACAGAAATCAACGTTCTCAATAAATTAACCACAAAATAACACAAATTCACACTAATTACGTCTCGAAATGAATGAAAAATAAAATACTTTTTACAGCACGACGATTACTAAGTGCAAAGTGAGCGTATGTATGTTCAATGTCGAATCTACGTAAGTTCGAGGCGAGTGCGCCTTGGAAAGGATTCAGACTCAGTTACGGAAATTAAAATAAAATGAAATAGTGTGTTACAATAAAAACGGGGGAAGTACTCGTGTACAGTGACAACTCTCAGTGGATCGTTCAAAAACAGCTTGACTAAATTCTCGCTCCAGTTTTTAAACTGCAGCGTTCACAATAATGATACTTTGTTGCCGTTTTTAAAATATGCACCGGGAACGTGAAGTTGGTAAAAGATTTAAGTTAGTTTAGTTCTGGGTATGTAGTTTAAGCATTGACTTTTTAATACAATATTTAGTATGTTACAATCAACATTTTGAGTGAATGTAATCTGTTTGATTGGTTTATATGTAACTTTTCCGGCTTTTGCATTTAAAAATATTACTGTTAACAGTATCTTTTAATTGCTATATACATATCGACACTCAAAGACATCATTAGTAATTGCTTGAAGCGCGTCAAGTCAAATAAACATATTTTTCGAGATTAGAAAGAAAAATAATTTAATTCAAAATATTAGAGTGTTCGATGTTTCAACAAATTAATAACACTTATTCTACGCACCGAGAACTGAAAAACATTAAGGTACACATAAAAAGGGGAACAAACAAAAATATTACGTAGAAAAGATAAAATTGTGAAATTGTCCACAAACTTTATTCAAGAAGCCGGACGCTGTGACGCGACTAATTAATTATATTAATGTTCTTAAAATTGAATTCGCCCGCCGCCATTATGATAAAACGTACAGGCGCCGAGATAATTCTCCGTAGAATCAAATTATTTAATAACGTCTCAACAATTACGTCACATTTTTGTAATCAATGAAAAAATGGATATTTACCAAAAATTTTTGTTTTTGTAATTACTCAATTAAATTGAACAAGACTACAGGCATTTTTGCTAAGTCATACAATTACACAGGGAATATTATTACAGCTTTAATTGGATATAACGTTGCTCTAGCAAACAAAAAAAAACAAAAAAGTACAACAACAAAAAACATGGAGTAGTGATAAAACAGAGTGAACACAAAACGAGCTTCGGTAGATTCGACGTGGAACGGTCTCACCCGCGCTATTGACACAGTGATCAGGCCTAGGGCACGCACAACAAACGCTACCTGGTTCGGCTACGCGCGCCGCCGGGCCGCGCCCCCTGCAACACAAAAATAAGCTACACACGCTTACTTCACTTATAACTCATTGAGCGCGCGAATGAGTCACGTTTGAATTTCATTCAAATCATTCTCAATTCAAACTTTGTCGTCGCAAACATTTTGTATTCAACGGGAAATCGTCATCGCCAATGACCGTTTAATAAAAAATGTGTTTACGTTTTTCATACAAAACATTCCTATTACTAAGACGAGAACCTGTGCGCATTTTTACATTGATTTTAGAATAAAAATTGGAGAATAGGTTGTAGTAAAGTCGCACCCAAGATAGTCTTAAATTAAAATGAGTGATTATCGCGAAACACTAAGTCACCAAAATGAACACCATGGGATTTTGAATAGTCGTTTCATATTTTACATCAAAATTAAGTATTGATGGCGTTCAAATATATTAAAAAATTAAAAATGGAAAAATGAATTTTTGAAGTTATACTTTTTTTGGCGCTTTAGGGACATTAAAATTTTTACGACGCGCACTCGCACCGTCACGAAAAACCGACATTTTGAAATTAGCTGCCGTCATTTATTCAGCTATTTTTGTATTATTCTTATATACTACCTTTTTATTACTAGTATCGTTTTTTCTACCAACAGGATAAAGCGAAGAATATTTTTTTAGAAAGATTTTCATCTTGTCACGCCAAAGAAGTATAACTTTTGACGGGGGTTTATAAGTACACACATACATAATTTTTGTATTTTCATTTAGTTAATTAACACAAAGTGGATGTATGAAAAAAGCAGAGTTTATTCAATAAACATGCAATAAGAGTGGTTCGTATTTGAAATGCGGAATGTGTATTCTATTGTTTGCTTAGCGATGTAGTGTTAAGTGTATT
>DWPA01001937.1:0-16997 GCA_018251375.1 Calpodes ethlius
AAACGTTTATGATGTTTAAATCTTGTTAAAAGTTTTTATTTCTCTTAACTTTCAATGTTTCTTAGATTGCTAGTATGGGTTTGTGTTAAATCTTGCTAGATGAATTACAAATACTTTCTGTTAACTCTTCATGTAGGTTGGCTTCAGCCGTAGATATTTCTTGATGTTGAAGAAGATAGCCACAATTATTATGTTTTAGTGCATTATTCTATAAAAGCGTATTTCTAGTTCGCTAAATTAAATTAATTAAATTACTATCTCGCGGAACCACACGATGGAATCTGCCAAGTAGTTAAAAAGACAATCGTGGCCAATGTTACGTATACAAAGGCATTCCTTCTCGATGAACATGCTTGTTCCAAGCATAGTTGTGGCACCATTACTCACCAGTAAACACTCTCCGGGGAATTCTTACCGAGTGCAATTTACCGTGATAAGTTCGTCTGTTGACGGTTGCTATACTGTCGCGTTTAATTAAACGACTCCACGTTGGCGCGCGGCGACATACAAATTTGTCTCTCGCTTTGTCCGTGCGGTCTCTTGATTGTAGTGTATTTTCAGGGTTAGTACAAGACTATTTTGTCGGCAGTTAACCGAGTTCGGATATTTTGTTTGTACTTTTCGTGTTATTTAGTTTTTGCTTTTTGTGTAATTTGTTTTTACTTTTCGTGTAACTTTGTTATTACTTTTCGTGTAACTTTGCTTTGGTTTAGTATTGTTTTGCTTCTTTCAATTATGCTTTTGATTAGCGCTTCCACATCGGTTGTCAGTGATTTCAGCGAGTGACTTAATTTGGTTTAATCAATACTTGGTCTCTATTCGGCAAGGCTTTAATTTTTTTATGGTGTCTTATAGGGCACGAGTTTCTTCTCATAAGTCAAGTGGGCTCGAGTATACCTTACTACGCTGCTTCAGAGGGATTTGGTGAAGGTATTATTGGGCAATCGAAGTATTGTGCCACCTCATCAGTTGGCACAATAGGCCTTCAGGTGGCAAGTGGTAGGCCTTAACCATCCACATGGCTGGTGAATGATAACAACGAATTTGGTACCTAATATGAATACGCATAAAGAAAATATTTAAATATGAAATGATAAGGGTCTTAAAGTTTGAATAAAAGTTATGAGAATGTTTCGTTCTGTTTTTGTCTCTATGGACTCGCTCTTGCTTTTAGATTAAGTAATGGAATTTTATCTTTGTTTATTTAATCATTCTATCCGTCCTTAACTTTTATATACTGTGGTCTTTAGGTTAAGTATTTGTTGCCTGATGGTTTTTCCTTACGTTTTCGCAAATACGAAAGTACAAATAAAATATGTGTACACCAAACTTTATAATAACAACCCATAACTCTCCCACTGCTGGGCTCGGGTCTCCTCACACAAAGTGAGGATACAGACCACAGTCCACCATGGTGGCCAATTGCGAATTGGTGGACTTCACACTCTCCAGATCATTATGGTGAACTCTCGGGTGTTCAGGTTTCCTAATGATGTTTTCCTTCACCGAAACTTTACCCTACTTTTACTATGAAAATTATCTACCTTTATAAAACATACATAATTCGTTCAACTGTTAGTAGGTATACGAGTGTACAACATAATTGACTATCATTTATGTATGTCGCTGGTAGTAGAGGATGGAGAATTTAAATTTGAAAATAGAAAACGATTTAACCAATTAAAGTTTGTTGCTTCAGTTATAGTATAGACAAAATATATAGTATAGTAAGAAGGACCGATAATCGTTGTGGAAAAAGGTTCTTGGATGGCGTCCACGTCTCGGAAGAAGTGTAGGTCGTACCGTAATCAGATAGACTGACGAGCAACGGACATCCTTCGGCTTAAAAACCGGTTTGACTGACTCATAATATGAGAGGTCTATGTCTAGCAGTTGACCTTCAAACGGGATGGAGGGTCCGTGAAGCTGTCAATTCCTGTAATTTTAGATAACATTTAAGGCATGTTAGAAGGCCTTCGGTCGCCATTAAACTTCCGATATTTGTTTTAGGCACAAATCCCCAGGTTAAGAGTAGAGTGGAGCAGTATACTCCAGACCTCATCAGTTATAAGGAAAGAACCTTCCCTGTAATAGTCCAATAGAAGGTTGAAGTCATGCTAAATAAAGACTAGTCATTAATTACATTACATTAAGCAGATTACCTTCTTAAATAATTCTCAAACGGAAAAGAGCGCTAGTTGAAAACAAAAATTAAATTATGGTATAAGTAGGGCAAGGGTAAACGAGGATAATGAAATGATTAGAAGCAAAACAATATTAAATTGAAGCAAAGCTGTAGGAAAGTTACAAAAAAAAGTATCTAAACTCAGACGTGGTCAACAAGCGGCATGATTCATTTCTCCTATGTCTGGTAACGCTTCTACGAGTATAAGGCACCTGGTGTCACGATGGCTATCACTGCCAAATATGCGATTTATTTTACGGCCCCGTACCGTAGTTGGTAGTGACCCTGCCGAAGTGAGGGGTCCTGGGTTTGATTCCCGGTCGGGGCAGATATTTATGTGACAGATAAATTTTTGTTCTCGGGTCATGGGTGCTAGTTACGTGTTATTTGTGTGGTCCATGCCATTCATGACACAGGGAATCCTACGGCGGGGGTATGTGTGTGTTAGCGTTTAAAAAAAATATTATAATAAATATGTTGATGGTGCGACGATGGTGATGGATAATACGGTCACAAAGGTAAAAAATGTCGTTATGCAAAATAATTGGTCGAGTTCCATCCAGAGTACGAAACTAATGCGCTCGGTATACAAACTGTGTTAGTTATAAATTATTCAAGTTATAATAAAATTACCCCAACGAAACTTGCTGCTACAACTTCAAACGTTTTTGCTTAATGACGTCACATAACCCCGTGCCTAGATGCGAATCTGTCTCATGTGTTTTGTCTGCGGTGTCCTTATTACTGTATTTTCTGGCTTTAACTCGTTTAAGACAATTTGAAGTACCATTATTTGAGTTCATTGAGTTGTTTGTTTTTATTGTTATTATTCACTCGTGCTGACAAAGGGGATTAAAATATAGCATAATGTTTTGAATTTCTTGTGGAATTTGGTTATTCATGGAATATGGATTTCGCTTTGTTTAAAAATCTACATTTAAATAGCTTATTTATAGTCATACAAACTTTTAACCTCTATTTAATTTTACCTTTTTAGGGGATGAATGTTTACAATACTTTCTTAATTTAGTTTGGGACGTGTATGGTGTTTGAAACTGTATTAGGAATCTCTATACCAATGCCTTCATGCTTCTAGATACTTTGTTTTACGTCGAGTATTGTTAGAAAATGGCATCGAAGAGACTAATTTGATAACAATTAAAATTTGACCTAAACTGCTTATATATACGAAAGTAAATAGAGTAACAAAATTAAAGCAATGGTAGACATGTAAATAATGAATGATTTTATTTCAGTTTTTTTTTAAATTACTGTTGTACGTAGAAGTGTTTTAGGTTGAATTGACATTATTATATAATTTGTCACTTCTCCGCCACTGCGTCGGTCGGACCCTTAGCTTTCTAATAAGTAATACTGATTCTCCCCGGCTTTGCGCACAAAACACTCATTAATAATGAAGCATTGTACATATACATTAACAAACATACCTTAAACTGTGGGGAATTGATAAACGTAATATAATGGATCTTCCCATGTAATTGAAATAATTTTTCGCGGTAAAAAGTAGCTTATGCCACTAGAATCTTGACTATCTCCAATAAAAAAAACACCATACCGTAAACAAAAATATATAGAATACTGTTTACGATTTTGCTGGCGTTTATATTATAATTGCTGTGCTTTCAAGACCGTCAATCAATATATATCTCTATTTCTTTCTTCTTATCCAATAGCCATACGTGTATTGATACGTAAAGGGATTACTAAGCGAAGAATATATTCTTAACTACAGCAATAAATAGTAAGAATGATACCTCCTTAGTGGATGCTCAACTTGATAAGGGCAATAGCGAGAAGATGAGAGGGGAAATGAGGGGCAAGTACTAATTTGCTATTAGACGATACCCTCGAATACCCACCGGCTTATATCGGGTCTATTATTTTGGACAGAGATTATTCTATTGTCTCTATATGCTAGGGTAAGAAACAGTGTCATAGTAAAATACGATGAAGTTATTTTTAATTTATAAGGTAATACTTGACAACTATTGGACGTAGTTATGCAAAATAGGTCCAATCACAATAACTGACTTTTGAAGCCTTTTAATAAAATTGATATATTAAAATAACGAGATATACGACTATAACTTGTTTTTTAATTTCATTAGGAAAAATGTACCATGCAGCTTGAATTTTTTTTGCATATACCAAAGTTGATGCGCAGATGCCATTTGTGGTATAAGTAAAAAAAACGGTTTTGTGGGTTGGATCCCTTTTGCATAACTAGGCCCAATTACAACTGATAGTAATGATATTAATTAGAGAGCCGCTCTGTATTAGAAATTCGACCGTATATCAATGTAGAAAAGTTATTTTTTGCAGTGTCATTTTTTATTGTTCTCTTCTTTAATTATTATTGTTTAAACCGATGCCTTTTTATCGAAAATGGAAGTCACTTTTAAACGCTTTTATGTAACTTGCAAAGTTTGTTATTTTGTTACTATGTTTCTTGAGATAACTTGCAATCTGAGATAGAACTACACTTTCTTATCCTGTGAAGTTGTAATTTAATATATCGCATTAGTTCCACTGACAATGCATCTTTATGACAAGTATGACTTGATATTACATTTAGGGTTGGCTCTAGATGAGAGAACTCCCTAACAGTGAACAGCACAGTTACAAAGTTACTAGTTGGTAGTTACCCTGCCTGCAAACCCTCGCTTTGCCTGCAAATCCTGGGTTCGATTCCCGGCCGGGGCAGATTTTTATGTGACGGATAAATATTTGTTCTCTGGTCATGGTTGTTAGTGACGTGTTATTTGTATTTTCCATACCACTCGCGAGGTACCCACTGCGGGGGTATGAGAGTGTTAGCGTTTTTTTAGTGTCTTTAATTTATTGCAGTATAAAAGCAATTTTTATCTTAGTTAAACAACTTATTTGTTAAAGTTTGGAGAAAAATACTGGAATATCCTTAAGGATATCATACGGAGGGTGAACACCTCGTTATAACTCCTCCCTTGTATTATATAAGTTTGGTAATTTACCGTGACAATTACCACAGGTAAAGACATTAAATTATACGTGGCTATGTGCTCAGACTCCGACGGAATGCAGCTATTTGTCTTAACTCCTAATTATTTTAATGAAAGCGAGATACCCAGTTGCCATTGTGTTTTCAATGAGGCCTATTAAAGTCCTATTTAGTGGTATCGTACCTGGCTCATTTAAAGTGTTAATCGCAGATTTGAATTTGTTTTTGTGTTTAAAGACTTCAGTTTAGTTAGAACGGTTAATGCCGATGTCATTTTCCTGTCGCAGTCGAAGATCCGCTGGAAAATTCTTCAGAAATAAGCAGTGCACATAACATTTACGGTTCTATCTTTCTGTACTTATGTATACAAACTATTAATAAAATTTAAAAATAAAACGCGGCTATCAGTTCAATGTTTTATACATAGGTATTAGATGCATTCCTTAAACTTAAGACAGAAATAAATGATTAGTTAAAAAAACAAATAATAACCTTCATAGTGTAATTTTATTTGTGAATGTACTCTCTTGTTATCTACTGAAGAGTTCCCTCGTCTGCAGACAACAACTGAGTGGAGAATCAGGTCAAATTTCTCATAAAAATGCTTTGTCCCTAAAGCTGAAGCGAAATACAAAATTTCAACTTCGTAGGATAAAAATTACTATTTCTAATTCAGCTTGTAAAATTTTATTCAAACTAACATCCTTACAAAGTAACAAAACATTGTGAGTCAAATAAAAGCTTTTAGTAACAACAATATTTACATTTTTATTGCGATATTGAGTAAGTGGATGCCCTTAGACATCTTTAATTCAAAGTATCACCAGGCACTGTGAAGAAGGTTGCAGGAACCTCCTTATTTGCTAGCTATTTATGGTATAATTAGAACATTTTATAGTTGATTCTACGATGAATAGCTAGGCCAGTTTGGACATAATACCTTGCCACTATTCAATAGAAGTGTCGGGGTCAAATTGACTGGTAAGTAGTTCATTAACCATCAAAAGGTTGGAATATTCACCATAGATCCGTGATTTGTTCAGCAAGGTGCAACAGGAGCTGGGAGATAGGCTTGCAAACCAACATAGATGGAGCATATAACTCAATATTATTCTACTTGTTTTAAAATTCCTTAGAAATATTCATACCTATTTACAATAGGGTTGACAACTAAGCGATTGCATATTTAGAATGAAAAATGTAATACAAAAAAATTATTTAAAGATACCAATTTAGATAATGATTTGAAAAAGTTAACAATTAAAAAAAAAATTAACATAATCTATTGGCAAAATCCGCTATTTATTTTGTTAACCGTATTAGACATAGGGGAAAGATGTATGCGAGGGAAGCACTTAAAGGTGAATACAGGTATGCACGTAAGTTTAACGTCCTGAAACATAGGATCCCTTTAATACGGACAATAGTACTTATAAGAATACTGACAACTCGTGATTTAGTAGCATTATACTTAGGAATGTATCGCTTCGAAGAAACCTTGACCCAAAAGTGGGGCAATTAAATATTTGGTTGAAAGTAAAACTGGGTAATTACGTGGTAAATGCGCTACGTGTGTCCTTGATCCCAGCAACAAACCGGCAAAGTTTAGAAGTCTCTTTTGGAGGTCGCTTGGTGGGATTCTCCCCTTCCCTCTTAGTCAAATTTATATTTAATTATATCTACAAACAGTCATTCATTTTACCTGAATGAAATTAGTCGGAGCGCAATATTACTAGCAAATAACTAGAGCCATTCATAATTCAATGTTGGAAGATGTTTTGAGAGCGTAATTAAGTATGAAGTAATATTATAGGAATAAGTATAAGTTATAAACAAACAGAAAGAACCTACTTACTATTATTTAAAGAACTTAGATCAAAAGGTTTTTTGTCTATTCCTTTGTTAGAAAATTATTAATTTCATAACACTGTAGGAATAACAAGTTTCTCTTTGTGGTAGTAATTTATTTTTTATATAAAATACTTTTTTCTATATTAGATTAAGGCTGTCACTACGATGGAGATGTCTAACAAACGTTAAATAAAATATTATAATATTTTATTTAATTAAAAAACAAGTCCAGATTGTTTCTGAAAGCCTATTTATTAGACTAATTAGGTATGTCTTTTAGTTAACCCTAAGGACTTAGTGATGAAGGTATAAAAAAAACGTTTAGGACACGTAGTTTAATTGTTAATTATTATTTAACTTACTCTAATAACAAAACTGACGGTCAGTCAAACGTCTGTCAGTCAAACGATCTTTAAATATTAATTAGTATTTAAAATCGTATGTTTCATTATTAGTTGTACATAATAACATCACGATGTTTTAATTAACCATTATAATGCTAATGATTCTAACACACTTATACCCCCTCAAATATTTCCCTGTGTCGCGAGTGGCATGGACAACACAAATAACACATTACTAACACCTATGACCCGAGAACAAATATTTATCTGTCACATAAATATCTGTCCCGCCGGGAATCGAACCTAGGATCTCTCGCTTCGCAGGCAGGGTTACTACCAACTAGGCTACGGGACCGTCTAACATACGTAAAGTGTCAAACTGGCCTTTAAATTGCATTTTTGGTTGACAATAATCACCTAGAGTTGTTTTGTACATGGCCCATTGATGATAGTACTAACGACTCTTAAACTGCTCTTCGCCGCTATTTCGTCAGTCGACACTGACCCTACGATAAAGTAAAATGGAAATTGACAGTAGCATGTTTGTTTTACAATTTCATCGTAGTACTACCGTATTAAATTTTCATAGAGCCAAATGCGAACGGGCAATAATTTATCGTATTTGAAAACCGTGTGGTTAGAACGGAATACGTAACAATATTTACATTTTCCGTGTCGATCAAATAACAATGGTAAGAAATAACTTGTAGGGCAGGAGGTGGTGAGAGAAAATGTTTGTATTAACAAATAGATATCTATACCATGAACAAGTTAGCTTTCTTTGTTAGTTACTTTCTATCATTGGTTGCTAGGAAACGCTTTGTTGTTAAACACTTTCTTCAATATGGCTGAAATATACATTATATTGGATCTTTCCATAGATATAAAACGTTATTTTCCGGTAAAAAGTAGGCCATGTTACGCTTCATCCTTTTTACAATCTCCACACCAGAAATCATATCATAATGACGAAAGAAGGAGAAACGAACAAACAGACACACTTTCGCATTTTTAATTTAATTTAAATTTAAATTAGTTTGGATAAAAAATATAAATAAATTTTTATTGTAGACTCTCGGACTATAATGTTGATACAGTTAGCACCACCATAGTTACACGTGACATTCGTGCAAACAAATATGACGGGCAATAAAATTGATGTGTCAAGTGGTATGTTTGGTAACTTGTCATTAACTTTAACGATAAAATTATATATGATATTTGTATACGTGTATAAATAAATTATACGACTTTTTATACGTTATTGAACACCTACCACTGATAATATTTGGTTTGGTGGTACCCCCTTAAGAGTTGCTGCTAGCGTTCCAGTTCTGGGGCTGGAATTGCGTTCGTATAACAAGGAGCATGATCTTAGAACGCAAGTCGGTGGTGTTTAGGTAAGGAGCCTTGCGAGTCTTACATAACCGATACAGGCTGTTGTACTCATGAGTATTAACCGCTTCCCTCCCACATGGAGGGTAGTCAAAATCCTCTTTGTCTGGACGCAAAAAAAAACTAGTTTTTGGTTTCAATTAAATAGATAAATAATTTAAATAGTAACGTAGTCAAAAGTAATACAGAATAATGATCTCATATTATTTTTAAATTACATTTAAAGTTTTAAAAATAAATGATTTTTTATACTCCAAAAAAATTGTAAGTGTGCTGTTTACCGTTAAAGAGATTACTCGTCTGGAGCCATTCATAAGTGAAGTATCAGATCACACTTGTCATAAAGATGCATTTTTATCGAAAGTAAATGTATTTAATTTCAACTTCTGTGATTCATCTTGTAAAGGTAGATGTGTTTGTGGAATAAAAAAAGAAATAAATAAACCTCATAGGATGCGAGGAGCGACTTCTAATTCATCTTGCAAGAACTGTTCCAAACAAACAAATTAACAAATAAACAAACATTGCAAGTTAATTAAAAGCTTGTTAAAATGAGTAAGAGAGTGTAAATTCCAAATTTAAATTTTTCTCTTTAGATTCATAACGAATGGAATTTCAGTGTTGTTTCAACCTTCGAAAGGTAGCGTGTACGATTATATAATTTACGATTTACAAATAGTACTTTCCGTTTCAATCTCCAAATTTAAATTAACACCCCTCCCGCGTTGGTAATTCGTCCCAATTCTGTCCAATCGTTGTTATTTATAATGCCCGAACGTCATTTTGGGGCGATTGTGCACAGAGTACAGAAGGACCACAGATAGCATATCAAGAAAAATACAAAGTTATAGTTAAAAAAAAATGTTACACTGAAAAAACTTAAACACGCTTTCATTAAAATACTGCATTTAAATGAGACTCGTAATTTAATGTAATGTGTGCAACTTATTAATAGTAATCAAATCAGTCCATCTCATCAATGTCCATCTCATAATCTATTCTAATAATATAAAGTTGAAGAGTTTGTCTGTTTGAACGCGCTAATCTCACGAATTGAAAAAATCTTTTTGTGATGAATAGTCCATTTATCGAGGAAGGCTATAGGCTACATACCATCCCGTCACGCATAAGAGTCGAGCAGTAAGAAGAAAGGTTCTGAAAATGGAATAACTTTTTGCGAGTCAGGGGCTGACCGATTAATAATCATGACGAGATGTTCTTAAAATAGTTTATAATTGTTTATTCTCTAGTTAACGCGGGGCACAGCTAGTTCTGTCATAATCATAAAGATTCTTGGATGGAGAATAAGACTTAGGTAAAGTAGCATACAAGGTCCCATACCAAGGGGATTGATGACGTGAGGTATCAGCGGAATTTAGAAATCTCAGAAAAGGTTTGAGTTTCATATTCAGCAGTTAAAAGCTAATGAATGGATGGTCATAATTTCGTAATGATTAGTGTATGCACGTTACAAAGCTTCGGAATAAAAATTGAAACGCAAGAAACATACATACAAGGTCAAACTACTAGTAAGAGAGATTCTATTTTCAAATCTCAATTACGAATATACCTACGACAATTTATAACCTCGTACGTCTATTTGTAAGAGACCTTACCCGTCCCAAAGTAATTCTACACAAAGAGAATTAAAATATAGTCGAGTTACACGCACAAATTATGAAGTCCATTAGGTTGTTACTGTAAATGTATTTATTTTACGTTTTAAGTATTCATTAAAGCCACTTAGTCCTGTAATGGTATTCGGTACGAGTCATTATTTAATTAAAGTTTTTGTTGGTTTTATATTGTACTAGAAGTCATTTTGACGTTATTTAGAATATGGAAATTTGATGGTAAAGCTATGTGAAGATGTACACGAATATATAATACTTTTTTTGATGTAGATTTATATATTTCTCATCACTTGATTTCATCACTTATAACACGGTCACTAACTTGGTAGCAGTAAGGCGGATTACATAATTATCTAACTGTATAGATATAAAAGGCAGTGATAGCCTAGTGGTTCGAACGTTGGTTCCTCGAACGTGGGGGCGTGAATTCAAATCCTGAAACCTCTAATTTTCAAAAAATTATGTGAGTATTACTAGTTAATTATCACTTGCCTCGGTGAAGGAAACCATCGTGAGGAAACCTGCACACCCGAGAATTCACCATAATGTTCTCGAAGGTGTGTGAAGTCTGCCAATCCGCACTTGGCCAGCTGGTGGACTATGGCCTATAACGCTCATCTCATGAGAGGAGACTCGAGCCCAGTATTGGGACAATTATGGGTTGCAATGATGATACATACATTATAAAAATAAAGAAAAAGTGCTGAAATAAAGGTCCGTATTGTTTCGTTTTATTTAGGTTAGTACGATTGGTGTGGAAATACTGGGAGTATGAAGAGTACCATAGGCTACTTTTAAACGCTAAAAAATATCTCATTTATCTTATCACAACCAATGATAGTAAGGAATCGACAACCATTTTATTTTTCTCCTATTTTCACAAGCGGGTGAAACCGCGGGCGACACCTAGTTATCCAATAATTATACCGCAAAACGCAAGAAAAAAGACGTCGGCAATGAAAATGCCCGTCAAGCATCAACGAGAAAAATGAAGAGTTGCAGAGCAACGCGCCTCTAAAATCATGTATGACCATGACTGCTCTGTCAAGAATATAAGACTAAGAAGAAAAAATGTTACAAACATAGTGTTTGTGATTTTTTATGTTTGTAAGTATGATCGGTAGTGATTCCATGTTACTATGTATGATTGCGACTATTCAAGAGTATACGACTAAGAAGAATAAATGTTATAGACAGCGTGTTGGTGAATTTGTATGATTGTAAGTATGATAGATAGTGATTCCATGATACTAGTGAGCACTCTACGATGGTTGTAATTTGCTCTGTATATTTCCGTCCACAGAGTAGGCACGTTCGTTCAATTTTCTACGTTTAATATTCACATGGCCTGAGGCTTTGTAAGAGCGATTGCGTTAAAGCCTTTTAAGTTCCACAATGAAACCGTGTGAAATTAATATCGTTACTCGCATTATATTTCGTTTAACAACAAATCATCCGATGATTTAACAGTTTAATTAAATTAATTGGAAATCATACTTGGGAAAACGTATGGTTCAGTGATTTACGCGACAGTGAATTGTTTGTAACATAAGAATTTATTGAAGTGAGTAAAATGAAATCGCTTGTGTTCTTTTAATTGTAAAGATATAATACAATACAATGAAACATAACACAATCAAATATAATATAATATAACATGATAAATAAATAAAACAAAGAAAGACGATTCTTGAGAATATGTTACTATATTTTCAGAGCCGTGTCTCAGATTTTTTATGTCGATAATTTCCAACGAATTAACGTGCTCTTGAAAGCGAGTAAGAATTTTAATTTAACTCGGAGTCTCATATATTTAAATCAGCTATTTTACATCGACTTAACTGTGTCGTTGTGTTATGGTATTGAAGTTACAATTAAAATATATTATATCTCAGTTCACAGAAGTAACCAAGTCATTATAAATATTATAAACGACTTAATTTAGAATAGATTTCAGTATGCCTCGTTTTGTTTTATTCCAATAACCAAATTATCTCACCTAAAATATTTCAAGGTAAAGAAGTAATCATATGTAAAGAAGAATCAAACCTAAATTTTACAGGGCCTGAATCTACAAGTTAACTCAACAAAACTAAATCTGTAAGGTAAATATAGTTAAGTAAGTCTAACAGAAAAAAGAAAACCTTTTGTGTTGAACAATTACATTAAGTTTCTTCGCAATTAATTAATGGATTTTCTATAAGACGACCAAAGCCATTAGCGTTATATATTTTTTCATTAGAGGTTAAAGACCCCGTGTAATTTATTAGAGCCAATTTAAACCTCCCTCGCGGCCGCAAACAAAGCGGAATCAATTTATTTAAAAGTCGCATTAATTAGTGTTTTGTACAGAGCTGAAAACCTTGTACGTATAGTATAGAGATAGCGGCTCTGGATTCAAACCGATGCAAATTAAGAATAAAAAACTATATTTATGAATAACTTACTGTTCTATGATTGTGATTGTGGAACATGGATTCATACTGTAAGTAATGTTTTTGTCCTTCTGGGACAAAAGTGTATGAATTGCATAGGTCGTAAGTAAACAGTGACTATAAATTTTAAGCTTCGCCTAGAAACTGCTAAATAAAGCCTAGGTTGGGCGAAACAAACTGATAGTTACCAGTATTATAATAAGTTTGTAAAATAACGTCGCATTTGATTCCTCACTGTAAGACTTATTTCAGTATTGGAGGTCCTCATTAGAGCTGACCAGGCCTTAGGAATACGTTGGCTTTATGTCCGGTGACAGTCGTGGCTCGATACGCGGTCTGAACGAGAAAAAAAAAGTGAAGCCATTTTTTATCTGTGTTGAAAGTGTAAAAAATACGAACTTTAGAAAGTCTTATTTAGTTTTTCGCTAAATTAAACCCGGAGTCGCTGAGGATTTGCGAGAATTTCAAATGAGAAATAAGTCGCTGGATGTTTCCTGAAGGCGAATGCTATGCTCGGTTTATTTTCAGTTTATTCACAAATAATGGTACCTAAGGATAATTTTTATCTACAAAAAATATGCTTTAAACCAAGAAGTTATTAAAGCTAAAGTTGTTTTGTATATTTTGGACTGAGACTGATATGAGGTAGTCTAACTTTAGAAGCGAATACAAAAATAATTTGATGGTTGACACTAGAAAGACTGGTACTAAAAGAACCATACTATAAGACCAAAGGTATAGAGTCCAGGGAGCTTCAAAAATAAGGATCTGGTGCCACAGTCTCATTTGTCACATTGGAGGTATGTTTGTACTCCACAATGACTAGATTTTTTAATGTTAAAGGTGTTAAACAAGCTGACAATCCATTTGATGGTAAGTGGGTACCTCAGCCTATAGACATCAGCAATACTAAAGAGCTCAGAGACATCAATCACACTAAAGATCCCATAGGAATTAGTAACCGATGTCCGTCTAGAAATAGAGAAGAATAAAAAAAATAATAATTGATTCTTAAGCCCACAGCTGGAACGCGAGTCGTTTAGGGAGTGACTCAAGCCAGAGGGTGGTTAGTCAAATAGATTTTACAGAGAGATAATTATATCCTTCTAGACCTGAAAATGTTGCCATATTATTATCGATTATAATTCTAAATTAAACAGTCAGTTATTTGACGACCCCGTAGCCTAATTGGTAGTGACGTAAGTGCGTAGCAAGGGAATTTGTGTATGATTTCCAGCCGAGTAAATATTTTTTGGCCTATGAATATTTGTTCGCGGGTCAAGTGTCAATGCCTTCCGAAATACAAGGAATCTTAGTTCAGAATTATGAATGTGTAATCGTTTAATAAATTCGTTAATTTAAACTTTCTCTATCTAAATCACTTTTCATTGAAATTTTTTTTTTTAAATATTGAATTATGTTCGAAGTAATAAGGACTAAAGGACATACAGCATGTAAAAAAAAATTATGTAATTAATAAATCTTTGTAAGTGATCTTTACTAATATTATGAATGAGAAAGTGTGTTTGTTTGTCCTTCTTTCACGGCGCAACGGAGTGTCCTCATGATGTTATTTTTGGTGTGAAGATAACTGGGAGGATGAAGAATAAATACCATAGGCTATTTTTCACCGCGAAAAACATCTAATTTCTGTAAAAAGAAACATTGCGATGTATATTTCCGCAAAATGAAATAAACTATTTAATTTATCGTTAACAAAGCGTTGCGCAGCAACCACTGATAGAAAGGAATCGACAACCTGTTTATTACTGTTCATTCTTTACATGTAGTAAATTATAATAATATTTTTACTAGTGTTAAATATTTACATACTTACAACAGATAGCATCAGGCACTCATCGAGACTACAAAAGACTTTTTTAATTATAATTTCACTTTACAATTTCGATAATTAAGTTTCCTTGAATAAGGCTCGCGAGTACACCACAGCATCTCATCTACTTTATTTAATTAAACCACGCTGAGAATTCTACAGATTTACCGACCGACGCTGACGTCACAGGTCTAGATCGCTGGTGCAGCGGTGCTGGGAACATGGAATGTTTGACTCGTTAAGGATATTAAATGTAATTTCACGGATAGTAATTATACTTGTAGTGACAGTCTAATTACTTTATATCTTTTAGTTAACCTTAACAAAATATTCATATGTGTCAATATATATTAATATTAAAAATGCGATTATTTTTTGTTTGTTTGTCCTTCTTTCACAAAAAAGGGAGCGTCACTACGTATGATTTAGGTTTGGAGATAGTTGGGAGGATGACGAGTACCAGAGGCTACTTTTTACCGCGAAAGAAGATCTCATTTCTGTGCAAAGATCCATTACGATATATATTTCAGCAAAATGAAAAAAAAATGAATTTATTGCTAAAAAGCGTTACCTAGCAACCAATAATAAAATGGCATCGAGAACCTTCTTATTACAGTTCTATTTTCATATGCCGGTGAAGTCGCGGGCAACACCTAGTCCTGTATAATTTTGTCGAAAATTTTTGAATTCTGACAAGTCCTACGTTTGCGTATAGGACAGGCTAGAATACTGACCACAATACCATGTTGACAGACCAGGGTGTCATTAGAGGGGACAGAAGCAGGACTCCTCGCTTGATGGTAGGGTTTCGTGTGAGCATTATATTATGAATATTAAGTCATAAATATTTCAGGTATTATCTTTAGGTAAAGGCCTGGTTAGCTGCTAACCTTATATTTGAGTCAACCGAAATTTGAGATCAGACAGAACTGTTATCAAAAATTCTCTTACCTTATAGCTTACGATGGGAATTACGGATGTCACAGGAACATTAACAATTAAACATTACGATTAAAGAAATGTAAAAAACGGCGTTTCTACGCCTAACGGGGCACGTTAAAACGTCGATCTACAATTTAAAGTCACTCAATCATGTAGGTACTTTATCAAAAAAACATATTTCTCAGCCACACTGAAAGAAGTCGTGAAGTTTGGGGAGAAAATAAACTTCAAACGCTTAATTGACCCTCCCTTCATGAATCTATACCGGATTAGCGTGGTGGTATTTTCGAGACTTCCAATTAAGAGACCTTATTAGGACCTTAGCAGGGTCGTTAAAGGGGTGATAGATAAAGTGATATCGAATATTTTTTTGTTGTAAGCGTCAAGTTGTTACCTTTTCGTTGTCTAGCTGCAGATTTAGCAAAACGGAGCGAGATTGCTAGTATTCAATATAATATAAAAGTCATAGCCATTCGTGAAATATGGTCTAATTTTACTTCCCGGGAAGACATGATAAATCGTAAGAGCCACTTTCAGATAAGATACGTCAAGAGTGAAAAATTGTTCCCATAACTTGCCATCGTTATGACGTCACGCTATGTTCAATCTTAAGTCAAAAGATTGTGCGATGTTTTAAACTTAAACTTCAAAACATATTCGAATAATCTACGTTTTTCTCTTTAATCGTGTATACACAGTATTCGCATAAGACATTTAGAAACTTAGATTTTGTTCAAACGTTCTTTAAATTGAATCGGGTAATAAGAAATTAAGGATATCTTGAAAGTAAATTAAAGATACAATGTTTGAAACATTTAAGGTATTCAGATTCTTTCTTCCTTTTTTTGGGATGATGACGTCAGTATTACTGATGTCTATTGACGAGGATGATCACTCACCATCAAGTGGTCCGACAGATCAAATATTCTACTTATATAAGCGAGTGAAAAGGGTAAAATACTAAAACCAAATTTCTATACTGTTAGTATACTAACGAAAAAAAAAGAACAGTACTGTTCATCATTGAGGAGTCCTCGCGTCTTTAGGCAATATTGAATATAGTATCAAGCCATGTAATCTGAACAAAAGTAAGTGAATTAGATATTACAGATCCACTTGAGAAATACAAAAAAAATGTTCCTCTACTGTTATGTAATCTATATATTAATACGTGAAGCAAAAACTTTGGACCCCTTTTTAGGATAGTTGCGCGGACGGAACAGTACGAAATTTGGCACACTTATAGTTTAGAAGTAGAAGTGCAGAACGCTTATATATTTCAATAATGATGCGTATAAAGTACCTACATTAAATCAATAAATAAAACATTATACACACTACCATGCATTTGACACACACATACGGATAATAAGACACAT
>DWPA01001938.1:0-16989 GCA_018251375.1 Calpodes ethlius
TTCATGAGAACTAGTTCTAAAACAATGACACGCTGTGCTCATGTTTTAGATTAATATATAAGCAATATCATTATGATGAAATATATACTACATTACTTTTAATAAATAGCAACAAGGAAATTAAGTTTAATTTTTTGTTTTGTTTTGTTAGAATAGTGAAGCGCCTGAATATGTCTCTTCTGAGAAGAAGCAAATGGTTCCATCATAAAGCGTGCTAGATACAGACAGTAAAACCGTATTTTTAAATATAATTTTTCATCGTCTGTTATCATATCATATGCCAACTGTATCAAAGACTCCAGACTCAATCTGTCATAGATTATTTAGAAGCCTCAAACCACTCAGCAAGTGAAAGAGGCGTGCCATAGTTCCTTCATTCATACTCAAATTAATTAATAGCCTATATAAAATAATATAATAAATCACAACTTATGTCACTTCTCACAATGCTGTCGTCGAATAGAACAAAAAGTGACTTGGGGGTTTTTACGACCGGGTTTATTGTCTATTATGTTGCATCTTTTATAAATATTATTGTTCGTATTCTTTGAGGAGTGTCTTTGTGTTGGCTAAATAATGGAGGCTTAGTTTGTCCTCGATTTCAAAGGATATCAATTATTGTATTGGATATACGTCCTCATCATTACGCATCCATCATGGTTGAGCTCTGGGCTGACAAAACGAAAGGGTAAAATCTGTAGGTAAATGAAGTCAGTCAGTCTTTCTTGTTTCTTAGTTATGATATTTATTGTATTAGTAGATGATGTTACGATTTTTTTACAACGGTATATACTAAATCAAATAAGTTATGATACAAACACAACTTAAATACGTAACATACAAACGTTTGAAATTATATGTCATTCATAATTGTACAGTTCAAACCCATTAATTATCATCAGTCAATTTAAAATTAAATGACTAAGAGCCAGTTGCAGATAGGCATTTAATAATATTTAACACTACTTTTATACCTAACCCTTTATTATACAGTTGTCGAACAAGTTTAGACGGTATTTTAATGAACTATAAACATTAGATAAGAAAGTGGCAAGGTAGCCTTTAAACCGCATTATTAGTTGCGCAATAATAGCCTAAAGTTAGTAAATGATTCTTTATCGCTAATGTCTCCATTTGTAATAACACTTCAATTTAAATTCAAATTATATTTTTTATTATATTTATTTTTCCTTAACATACAAGACCTATGTCATTTTGTTTTTAAACTTTTATAATGGGACATATCAATCAACCTGTTTGTACTTCATTTTAACCACATCCCACCAAAAAGTTCGTGACCTCAATTCGTGTTAATTATAATGTTTATCGACAATTTAATGTTTTATAACTTCCATTCAATATCATCCTAATATACAATTCGTAGAAACTATTATGACAATCAGCCATAGCCTTTAACCCACTAATTGTCATCCATACGGGATGATCCATTTCTGTTTGAACGTTACACAACACATCTTACATCACAAATGTATCACATTTGAAAATATACTTTAATGTCAATAGAATACAGTTCTAAGTCGTTTGCGTAATGTTTAGTAATGAGTCGTTTTGCCACAGAGTAATTTTATTGTTTAAACACATTTGACATCCGCTCGCGTCAAGACCGTGTCAACGACTTGATAGCTTTGAATCGTTCGTTTTTATTTTTGAATTTCGAATTCGCGTTCCCTTTTTAAAGTTTTTTAATCTTACAGTACTTTGTTTATCAGATAATTTAAGTAGGTGTAAGTGTAATGTAAGTAGGTTATTTCGCTGGAAATTCTACTTTAGTATTAACCAGTAAAACCCATTTACTAAATTTTTAGATTTCTACCACAAAGTCCTGTGTTTGAAGTAAGAACACCAGTTAAAAGACCTTTCACCGACATGGCAGTTTCTACAGATAATATTTATTATTACACTCACGATATTTCATGTACTTAAATCTTAAGTGTGGTATCAGTTTAATTAATAAATGCAAGTTCACACACACATATCTCCACACTAGGATTCCCACTACTGCATATGGCACGAGCCGAGAAAAAACATCATATCTGTCCCGTCCAGGAATCGAACCCGTAGCTGCTCGCTCTGTAGATAGTCACAAATAAATTATGACTTCATAGACGAAATTCTAGTGATGTCGTATAGGAATTTATACAATTCAAGGACTTCTGATAGATGTGCACTGTTAGTGGAGCCTGGTTGTATAAACTAGACTAGCTATTGCAGAAACGAACTTTAAATATTAACACTATTTTAAATCCTAACGGCTCATTAATCGATACTTAGAATAACTTTTACCGATATATTAACTATTATGTTTTATTATTAAGTACTATTCTAAATAATTTATTTCAATGAACAACTTAGTGCAACTGACCGTGAACAAAGCATTAGGATTTAAAGCAGCATTAATATTTAAAGTTCATTTCCATAAGAGGCTGCTAGCCTTCTTTAGACAACTATGTCAATACTAAACATATCAGTCAATCATTTATAAAAACACTAGCTTATTATTATCATTAAGCATTTTTATTATTACATGCTTTCGTGCACACCAAAGTAAAATTAAAAGATAAAGAAAGAAAGGCAGCCTTATCGCTAAGTAATGAGACGACTACATTTCCAGACAACCGTGGTCATACGTCAGTAACGTATTTAAAACAAACAGTAACATAGTGCCGCGTCTATCATTCTTAACTCGATTATTATTGAAATATCGACTCGTTATTTACTGAGCAGAAATTCGACGACAAACCTGATATTTCCCGACTCGTTATACGATCAATTAATTTTGTGTCAGTTGATCGACTCCAGGGATTTAATAAATCGGCTAAGCGTCTCTTAAATACATTAGAATATAATTAATCAGGAGTAAAGTGACATACTTCAAAGGCTTCTGCGTTTTATTAAGATATATTTATTAGAAATCAGAAGTTTAATTTTGCTACGACGTAATTAAATTGAAAAAATAATAGATAAATGCTTACTCATTCATATTCATCTTTTCCTATGAGATTAGAGTTTTTGGAAAAGGTAAAATGAAAAAAAATATATAAAATTTATTATCGATGTACTTTCGCCGTTTTTCGGGTAGTTTGTTGATTTTATTCCTGAAAAAAATACCGGAGTGAGAATCGAAAAAATCGAAATAAATGTATGACTTAATTCAAAACAGAAATATACGTGCTTAAATTTAAAATAAATCTGAATTTAGAATTCCAAACCAAACGACAGATATTTCAGGTCAAAGTGGCCAGTTCCTTGAAACACTAATTTCATATGTAAAGACCTAATTCGTAAATACTAGGATTTCTAGTATTTATAAATACGCATGCACATGCACAAACAAATTACTTCTGCTGGATTCGAACCCGAGATTTATTAACCGGTTTCCCGTGTATGGAGCAGGATTCGATTCTTGTTCACTATAAAAAAATGCATATATTAGAAAATATTCAGTCATTGATGAAAACCATTACATTTTTTTTTCATTTACTGTAGCCTGTAGCCTGCCGATACATGACAAAAATTTCTATAGTTAAAAAAAATAAAAGAAATTTTAAAACACTTTTTGAAATGATATTATCTCGATGTAACGAAGCAATGTTCAGATACTATAAAAACAATTTTACTATAGCATCAAGTGGCGCAGTCGATGAGTCAATCTAACTTTGTCGAGACGAACGAACGCGTTTATAGCATTTATGAGGTCCGCAGTTCGTATAATGAAACCCGACATTTTAATAAATGGACAATGTGAACGAAATTTGAAAAATTGTATTTTTTTATGAAAATTGCGTAATAATCGGTCAGTGGTCACCACGGCCCATAGTAGTAGTACTAAAGTCATCACCGATATATTATCACTCAAGCAAACTGATTATCAGACGACATATAATTAGTTGTCTATTTATCGATTATCCAACTGACTCAAACATTGTCACTGAAACTCGAAAACTCTACTTTAGTCAATCGAATGGACATTGTTTTTACTCTTAGTTATCTTGAAAATAATCCTTTCTATATGTAACAAATGTGTATATTTTAACATTTCCAAACCTTTATAATCTTCGTCTAAAGCCCACTAAATCTCCTTACAAACTCTAGGCCAGCATTGTTCAACTATAATCTCAAATCATCTCAATCTCGAAGATTAACCTAGTCCGGCAAAATACACGTCAATCTATGAATCTCATTCCCTAATTTTATTTTATTTAAACCGACCTATTCCGCAGTCTCGCTGCAACATGTAGCAGATACAGCTTATTTTAAGTTTTTAATGAAATATCCTTCGCTGAACTCGATCTTGCAAACGAAAGAATAATTTAGTAGCTCCTGCAAATCCGAAGAGATTGGATAGCTGGGTATTAAAGTGACGTGTTTGGACACTGAACTCTTCTGGGATTGGTTACATTTTCTAATAAAATAGCGAACGAAAGTGTACTTTAACTTTAATCTTAATTTTTTATTACACTTTTTACTTCATTCAATATTTACTTGTAAAAGAATTATCTATATGTCTGTCTGAGTAAGTGTTTTTTTTCTATGTCAATAGTAGACAAAGAGATGTCTAGTGGTAAATGGATACCATTAAAATAATTTTTACAATCGATTCTAGAAAGTGGATGGGTTTAACTTTCTTACAAAGAAAGAGTTCTGTTGGGATTTAACTCGATGGTAAAAAGTCAAAAGATTTCATCATAAAAGTCACAGACTCATGACTTTTAGAAAATTAGAGGTACGTCAGGATTTGAACTCATGTACCCGGGTCCAAGAAACCAACCTTAGAACCATACAGCTCTCGCTGCTCGTGATAATAGTTAAATGTATTTTTAAAACAATCCGAAATCCGAACACTAATTGGCAGTCATTGTTTCTACTAAGAGTCCGTGGTTCGAGTCCCGTTTGATGTGTATGTGTTAATACCATGAATTTTCTAAAGCCTAGACGATATAAATGTGTTAACGTTCATTTATTATTTGCCGTTAATTTCATCAGTGGGGATGCGTTCCGTTATCTGCCGTTCAATGTTATTTATACGATGTTTTCCTCCAACCTTCGGGATACAATCAAAACTTTGTCTTGTTCTCGTCTCAATCAAACTTTTTTAAATGCTGATGCTTCAACTACCTGTCTTACTGCACGCGAGCAAACGATACTCGTTTTCAAACGCAAATCTAAATCTTAATGTTGTCTGATAAGTAGAGATTCCGTAATGAATGAATGATTGAATGAAGTTAGGGTTAAATTCACGATCAAGTTAGATTCATTTGCAGCAATATATTTTGAGAAAAATCAAGTTTTAGAATCGTTTTAAAATCACAGCTCTTATCTCTTAATCTTTTTAAGTGCCTTACGAAAGATATTAACTACATTTTGCAAACTTCCACTGTAATCAAAAAGATGTACCCAATAATTAGAGACATGAACTCTTAATGTGATAATATTATAGTCATACGGTGAATTTTTCGTCAAGAATATAATATGGCGCATGATATTCTAACGACATGGGGGAAAATTATAAAATTTTTGTGATAATTACATTGTCATATATTTTTTATATAAATTGTCTAACAGACAGTTGCAGAAATTAACTTTAAAAACTTAATACTACTACTCCACATCGTAATGCTTTATATTAACCATACTCATAAGAATATTAATAGTTATTTGAATAAACCATTAAACATAAGATAACAAAGTGTCAAACTGAGCTTTAAAGTGCATTTTAGTTTGCATAATAAACACCTTAAGCTGTAATGAACAACGTCATTAAATTAAAGATTTGTTAGCGCTAACACCTCCGTTTGCTAATGGTGCTTTAATAAAATTTGTTCCACTGACTGTTAAACGTCAGTTTAAAGTTGACAGTGGTGCTCATTCCTAACATCCGAATGACATACCTTATTTTGTTCCGGCAATAATTCCATTCGGTTATCGCCTTTTCATTTTGCAATATAATACTTTATCCGGCGGTAATATGAGAAATGTTTGATGAGAAATTCACAAATATTTTTTTATTATCAAATTATCATATCGCGTTATATTGTCACGTTTTAGTGGAGAATTACGTTTATGTGGAGGAGAGGGAGGGAAATAGGTTTATCGATCGAGACAAGATAACGTTGTCATAGTCGAGAGCGTGGCTATCGTTAGATAGACATCGCGCGTCGTTAAATGATGCCGGATGGCTTCGAGCAGCGTAGGAATTCTCACAACAACAATTCGCATTGGAGCAGCGTGATAGTCTGTTCCATAGCTTTTGAATTGCGCATTTGTCGAGAAACCGGAGCTAGAGTTTGAAAAACCCTCGTTTTGAGGACTATTGCTGATAAATGATACTCCAACACTACTAATAAGTTCAGAATTAAGCCGGTTTGTTTATAGCTCATCGATATTTGTAATAGACGTGCCATTGTCTCGAGTTGTTCGAGAGGGCGCATTAAAATAGATGAGAAGGGTTTTCCAAATCAATGTTGGATGGCGCCTTACAACCCTCACATTATAAATATGAAGACAGAATTAGCGGAAGCGCTGACATTGATGACTCTTGGTTGCTGTACGAGGATAACTCCATGAAGATTGAAAACCTATCGAGGACCTATTGAGTACGGGATTGCACGACATGTGTTCTGTAAGGCCGCTGTTGGACCAAAATCAGATTCAGGGTAAATTGGATTGTATTACGAGGACCAAATTAATCTACGAGGATTGAGGATCTATGAAGCGTTGAATATAGGAGCAGGTGTGAAATGAATGATTCCAGTGCTATTTCACATAATGCTGATTAATAAGAGGGTTTTAGATAATAAAAACATGATTGTCTAACAGCTAGTTATAGAAAGGATCCTAAAATTTTTAACACTACTTTAAATCCTAATTCTTCTTTAGGTACATCGTTACGTCGAACAACAGGCGATATTTTAAAGACCATTAAATGTATAACGTTGCATAATAATCGCCTAAACTTACTTTGTAATGTCATTAAAATAAATATTATTTACCCCTAATGCCTCCTTTACGTAATGTGACTTTAATCACCTGAGTGCAACTGACTGTCAACGCGTTAGTTTAAACAAATGATGTTATACACGCAGGCAATGAAATAACAACCTTACAATAACCAAACAAGTTGAACTACCGTCCTTGAATAAAACCATTACAATAAAGATCCACCGTGTGTCCAAATACGCCAGTTATTTATTGAAAATCGACGTATTTTTAAAATAACCTTAAGTTTACGTTGCAAATTCGGTCACCGGCGCGATACAAATTACTAAATTCAAAGTCAATATAGTATTCGGGCAATAATCGTCAGTCTGTAGCCTAAACGGTGGGTGAGGGGGTGGCGCAGGGCATGAGCGACAAGCGGGTTACTACCATTCACACACTCACTGTCCCGGCATTCAATTTAGTAAATATTACATATTTGGTGTGTGATTTTGTCACATATACATTGATCTATCCTTTATCGAAATTTAAACCTTGACAGTTGCTCAAATGTTCATTAAAACGTCATTACAGACTGTAGGCGTTGCTCATATCATCTATAAAAATACGATTTAAAGACTAGTTTGACACTATGTTTTGTTATGCTTAGTTGTCCATTTAAATATTTTCAAATGTTTTTTTTTTGTACAACAATATAATATTAATTTAAAGATAGTTTCTACAACTGACTGTAGGATGTTTTCTTATTAATCTAAGTGTGCGAATATTAATGCTTATCCATTTTAACTTAGCAAATACAACTATTATTAACTAATATTATAAACCACAACAAGAACATTTTTAGAAACACTACGTTAAAAATATAAAGATAATCTGCACTAAATTAATTAATATACCTGATGACATCGCTAACACTCTTGAATTGAACGCCAATAAAAAAGTAACGTCCACATTGAATTATAATAATGGTCACCTTAATGTATGTCTTCTTCAGTAAAATCCCTGGGTGTCCACATTTTTTCCTGTCAAATCAGGACACGATCGAATACCTGCTGTGAGATCAAAAATACGCGTTTTTTAAAAGGGTGACAACACCTTACTGCTTTTTTTCGGAAACAGTTTTAAGATCCCCAGGGCTACCAATTTGTTCGTTTTATTTCTGGTACAACACTGGGTGATATTTATTGAGCTTGTAATTTGTGTGGGTAATATTATTTTATTTTAGAATGTTTATTGATTTCTTAAGTTTTTAAAGTTACTAAATTGCGCATTATTTTTATTAATTGTAAGTAATTTTTAGTATTCGATGAAATGTAAGGCTTTGAATAATTTTACAATTAGGAGATATTTGTAGATTATAACTTTGGCGAGTTTTGATAAAATAAACTTCAACAAAATTTATCAATCAGACCCATGTGGCGTAATTATCACTATACTGGATCGTCATTCAAAGGGTTCTAGGTTCGATGTCTAGCGAGGCAGAAATTTGTATGATGAGTTAAAATTTCTCTTCTTCGTCTGCATGTGCGTGTTCTTATATATACGTTGTCGATGACACCCACAACATGGAAAATCTTAGTGTAGAGCAATGAGTGTATAGAGTTATTTTTTACATAATTATAGATGGTTTAATAACCATTTAATTAATTCGTATTCTAGAGCAATAAGACGTAACAATATCGATATATAAGTATCAATAGAATAACTTTAATTAAAAAACATATTTCTTATTATGTACATACGCAAGAATACTTCTATGGAGTTAATAGCAAAATACTTTTTATTATTCATTGTCACTAAGATTTTTTTTTGTATATTTTGAAATAAATTTGAGCTGAGTTAAACTATACACAACGTCAAATATCAAATCGATCAACATCAAACGAATAATTACTTTAATATATATTTTTTTATATATTTACCAAACTTTCGACAATCGATGCCTTTTCCGATCAAAAGAAACTTCTAACTTTTTAAAACTCTAGTGATATTTTCCGTCTTTAACTGGTCCCTTATTATAGTCCATGTGAATTTATTATATTTCAAAATACCATACAACGATATCTGCAGGTAACTTCACACCAATTGCACAAGTAACAAAATTAACAATACATAGATACTAATTTAATCTATTATAATTACGTGTAGGTATGTATCATTCGCTGGATTCTGGATGGCTCTGGACCGGTCTGAGTGGCGAGAATAAGGGGGAGGCTATGTCTAGCAGTGGACCTTTAAAGGCTGATAGATAGATAGATCATTCAGAAAAATGTATAATTATTTTAAGACTGCAACAAAAGGAGTAAGCAAATGTAATAAATTAAACAAAATCCATAAAAAAAGAACTCTTGTAACTTGCCACAAACAAAAATGTTGTAGGTAATAAAAAAACAATAAACAGACAGGCGTCGAATTGACAACTTAAAATTTGAAATTCGAATTCAATTGACGCGCTCCAACATGGCCGAATGAGCTTGAGCGCGTTCATTTGGAAATCGAATGTTATAATCGAAAAATATTATCGACAAAGTTATTGCACGTACGTAACGGAATAAACACAACACTAATAGCTTAGAAATAGAGTTGACATTTGATTGGTTTTTGGAATTTAGTATTGAAAACTATATTGGTATGTTGTATGTTGAGTTGATACGACGTGGGTACGGTAGCGACGTGCAGCCAATCAGAAAGATCGAATCTTATTTGAATTCCGATGGAACACCGCAGATGACAAGATGATTGGAATTAACGACAGATTAGGATCTGATTTAATTATTTAATAAGTAATGCAATCTCAATATTTTTTGTGAAGAATGCAATACTAATATTGTAGGTTAAGTGAATCATAATTCTATTTTATATCTACCTATAATTATTCCGTAAAGTGATCGATGGCTGTACATTTAAAATATTGTAGAACAAACATAATTAGGGATTAATAGATATAATAAAAATGATGTTGCCAATAATGTCAGCGCTTATATCTAAACCGAGTGGATGAAATTAGATTTATTTCCGTTCATGTAGCCTTTAAGTTTTCCTTGATATAGTTATACATTGCGCATGACCATTAGATCTAAGCGTTACACTGAGCATCCGCCGATACTTCGCCATGCCGGATCCCACAGCTCATACAAAAGGCTTCCAAGTCATAAAACCTACATTTCTCCTTCAATCGTTTGTCAAATTTAATAATCGTCACGATTATATTATTGCTTGTTTTACGAGCGCGCCGTCCGTGAGCCCGTGTTGTCGACGTGACGGCCGCATCGAGATGGGCCCGGCTATCATCCAGCATCTCGGGTTCATTCACTCTCCACCATCCACCAGTACGTGGTTCGACGTCTTTGTTCATTGTTGTTTTTGTTATTAATAAACAGAAAATAAGATTCTACGTAATAAGTGTATTGCGATCCACTTGGAACTTAGCGCCCGGAACCTTAAATTACACGATTCTCCACACAATTCAAGGTTTTAAACAACATCTCACTTGCAAGCTTTTCGTTAATATATCCGAATTAAGTGAGGGACACGATAAATAAAGTCACAACCGCTATTGTACGAAAATATTTCTAACACATTTTCTTGGCAAAATAGAAATTACGTCATAGAGTCAAGTATGGGTTTAATTATGAAACTATTTTATGCGTAATTTGCTTTTCTTCTTCTGCTTAGTGAATACGCATTGATGTTGTCAATGTCCTGGGTCGGCAATAGGTACTCACCATCAAGTGGAATGTATGTGAGATAATCGTTAGTCCGATATTTGCAAAAGAAACAAATAATCTTTTTCATTACAGTTTGTTTAAAGTCTGAAGTGAAATAATGTATCACAGTGCGACTGACTTGAATTCTTTTGAAACTAAATATTCTTTTGAACTTAACGTATTTTTGTTTTACGTTTCTATGTTTCTACTTAAAGTAGGCGCTATACCGTCGTATTTATGTCTCTACTTTAACTAGGCACTGACTTAGGTAATAGTAAGCATACAACCTCGTGAGTAAAAGCAATTGTTTTCACAACCAAAGTTACATAGCCACCATCTTTATTGTTGTATCTGACATCATACACATCGAATACACGAGTGCTACACGTATTATGACCAGTATTGTTGCTAAGGAAGATCTTTTATTCAGCTGGATGATCAATATAATCTTGACTTGCAGTCTTAGCTATGAATTGAAGTACAAAAAACTTCAAATGTTTAAAAAAATGTCATTTTATTAATATGATGATACCCATCAACTGATGCGCCGAACTTCTTATTCTGTGTGTGCACAATCACACGCATACACATAAACGCATACATAGACACAAACAGACAATTAATACATGATTATAGTACCAATATTTGTTGGTGTTGCTCCGCATTTCAAGTAAAACTAACAAAGTGAGTTCTTAATGAATTCATTTAGTATCCGGGAGTGTTCGTTAAGACGAATCCCCGCGCGTTCAGTACAAAGGCTAAACAATATGATGGTGAACAATAAAAGATATAAGAACAACAAATAGCAAGCGGTGACCACACCGTACGACCACTCCGTTGGGCTCCGGAGTTAGGGCTACTGGAGACGACAACGGGTAAAGCTCCAAAACATAGATTTTTATTTAAAATGCTGACATAGAATACTATTATGTTCGAAGGGGTTTCGAAGTACAACCTAATCTATATAGTTCTTTTTCCAATATTACACAATAAAATGCTTAATTATTTGTTGTATCGTATTAAAACACTTAAAATATACCTACCCGAAAATTTTCAAATTATGTTTTTTGTATGATTACGTAATGATTTTTAAAGGTTTCAGTGAGGAAATCTTAGTTATATTTAGTTACTCCGTTAAATATGATACATTTTAGAGAAATTCTAATTATAGATTTTGCAATAAGCATAAGGCATCCAATAATTAAAATATAAATAGGTCGACAAAATAACATTGTAATTAATACGGAACAAACGAAAGCAACTGCGCTCAGATCCATCCGAAATAAAGCGTACCTGACCTCATCCCAGCCTCTTCCATTATCTATATCACAGTTAAAGCATTAATATGTAACCTTTCTCGGGCCGTGGGTGTTTCCTCGAATAGAAGCGAAGTCAGGCGTAAATAATAACGTGTCGCAACTAAGATCTATCTCAGCCTATAAATTGATAACCTTTATAATGCTCTCTTATAAGGGCAGTGCAATTGAACGCAAATCTGCTTATGAGTTCCCTGAGAGGATTTTAACTTTTGTCGGGTTACGTTGGTGATGTCTCTGATTTGCATATACAAATTATGTGGTGGGTGGTAGGTAGTGGGTGGTGGTGGATTTATAATGTTTTTATTCGTTTTATTAGGAATACTTTACTAAATAATTGGGTCTCGCATAATTATGAGGCAGGGTATAGTCTATGATGTTGCTCCAGTTGGGTCTTGCATAATTATGCTCCACGCACAGTCTTTGGTGCTAGTCTATAGCGGATTGGTGTCGAATAATTATTTTCTCGTCTGAAGGTAGTTAATTTATTGGCTAGTTTATGGCATAGTCTCACATTAAGAAACCAAAAAGAAATATTACGTCTTAAAAAGCACCAAGTCTTGTATTTTTTTACTAGCGATCCTCCAACCTATTACCGACCGCATCGGATTATTTTTAACAAAATCCATTACTTACAAATTACAAAACACGTTGTGTTATAAACGCTTCAATGAATGAAATAATGTTTACTTATTTAATTTAATTGTTTAATTACTACTGAGACATCAAAATAATACAGGTGTTGAAGTTGTAATAGTCGGAATCGAACCAGAGACTGTTCGCTCGACAGTCCTACACCAACTGGCACTACCGCGTCAGGCTACGAATTAGTCTATATACCATGAACGTCATGATTATTACTATTGGTATATTATAGAAGGCAATTTATATTAAGTTACATTAAAAAATACTTCAACGAAAAATAATATTTAATTTCTAAATCTATACCATTTCCTTCCTGTAACTCACACAAAACGACCGTACATCAAACCATTAACAGCTAACAAATAGTGACATAAAACACAAAAAATGCTCACGAAAAATATGGCCAAGTCAATAAAACAAAAGGAAAAAATCATGTTTAATCTATTAACACCCAAACGGTGGCCGGGTCGCAACGACCCCGTATAGGTTTTTAATTTACTTCTATTTTACGAATACTTCAACATCTTCTCATATTTATTATACACTACTCAATTTAAACCTTACCTCTTTTATTTAAAACCCATTAATGCGTAAACTTAAGTTTGTATCACTAAAGACATTAACAAACATGATTTTGAGAAGTTCGCCCAGAAATGTGTCGACTGTTCGATTATCAACTTTACGTCATCATTTTTAAGGTCTAGGTAGTTCGATTAGCGCGTGGAGTAAGTCGTTGTGTTTGGTCAGGTATTTCTTATACGCGGAGGGTCCGTCATAAATAAATATCTAGGAGGCTTGACAAATGAGCGAACAAGGCAGTTATAGAAGCGGCTTGTCTGAACCGACACGACCGATGTATCGCTTTGCAATTGAAAATAATTACCGAGGTTTTTAATGTTCACTGATGAAAATAGTCGTAAGTACCGCCACTAATTATAAATGTTAATTTTGTTAAAGCGCCATGCTTGTTTTGTGTTTGGAGATATGAAAGATTGTTATGCTATTCTTATTATACAGGGCTTTTTTGACCCATAGTTAGAAAATTCAAACAGATTTTAAATCCTAGAATATTTCTTCTTTTTTCCAGTTTTATCAGTAACTTTAATAATACCTACAATTAGGATTTCTGTACAATTATTATTAATAAATAATTAGATATAATCAATGTCAATGTTTCTGTGTCCCTTTTAAGCTCCAGTATCGTAAATTTCATGATTTCTGTATGATTCAATATTTTTAACTCTTTATTCACAAAACACACCACGATATCTCACAGTTCTCGCGAACGCATAGCGTCAGTAATACCATAGTTAATAATTCTTAAATAATATTTAACTGAAATCTTAAACATCACTATGCCAGTTAGGTAAACTAACTGCCGAGTTACTTTACTGAACTTAAGTAATTTACTTCATAGCGAATGGCCTAATAGAAAAACAGCATCAATTGTTTAGCATTGTTCAAAAAACTAGAGTGAAATAGCCCAAAATAACCAATCACAAGACAATCACAAGGCAAAGTAATGCTTGAGTATTGTTTATAAAATGAATGGTTTAAAATTATGAAAGCATTGAAAAAGCATTACATAGGCAAATATTGTTATTAATACGGGGGTTGTTTATCAAAAACGTTCCTTACAATGATCCTATCAAATTGAAGACTTAAGTCAATAAAACTTAAAATTACATTTACATTGTAGATGTAATAATTTATCAGTTAATCTCTACTTAACAAAAGGCCATCTTTAATTTGAATGTGTACAAGGAACACACAACCAATCGAAACGCCATAAAACATGAACTACGAGCGCCGACGAAAAATATCAAATTCGTTTCGGTCCGGCGTAAACACACACAGAATTCATATTAGCCGATTAATAAATTCCAAGAAGCTGGAATAAGACATAAATTTTAATAAAATATACCATAACGCGGTTATCGGTCGGCGTGATCTTAAGTGCACTCCGTGCCGTATTGTTTCAACGGTTTAGATTCTGAGATTTCTCGTTTTGGAATGAAATTTCGAGATGCGATTGAGCTCCGGACAGGTGGTTGACATGAGTCACGGAACATGCGAGCGGAACGAATGGTTATTACCTCTCTTATATATTTTGCACATTAACTAAATATTTGGGGTATTTTTATGTACCTATTGGAGTATGTGTCATGCGTATGGGCATTTTGTAACTGATCATAGACTTAAATCTCTTTTGAGGTCAGTATAAGTTTTACTTCTATTGGAAAGCATTTTTAAAAGCGGTTTATACAAATGTGACACCACCTCTCAAAATATAGGGTAAGATTAGCCCATCATTACAAGATAGGCGTCAAATTTCATATGCAATACATCAGTAGTCAAACATACTATAAAATTACATTAATTGTTTTTCAAAGTAGCTTTTTTTAAGCACACAATAGTAATAATATTTTTTGTGACATTTTACAGGGTGTTACAATATTATGATTGAATAATAAATTTTACTTACACCCTGGCTCGACAGAGACTCCGCGTCTAACGTGAAAGTGTTTCCGCTCTAAATTCTAAAACTATTAATCAATTCCTACTTTGCTAAAGCTGATTTCCTTCAATTTACAAAAGGAGTATACACATGCAGGATTTCTTTTTAATATTCTACCCTTGACGAAGTAAAATAGAGGTTGAAAGTTTGCTTCAAAATCTGTAGAACGCTTAGCAGACTATAACATCGGAATAAGGAATGTACTCACATTTTGTACTTGTCCTCTTATATTGCTACTTCCATTGCTGCCCATACCCAAAGTCTTATAATTGTCTGTCCTGCCAGGTTAGCGATGGTTAGCCCCAATATCCACTACAGTGGTAGGCAAGCGGCAGGCTGAGAACCAAGTGAGCGAAAGGCTACTGTGTTCAAACAGAAAACTGCCAATTGTATCCTATTCGTCGCGTTTACCAGCGATTTCCTTCTCGCCTTACGCAAAACAAACAATTATCAAGAATTGCATCTTAATTTCGATTAGCAGGCGAATCCTTGCAATCATAATAATGACGAGAGGCCCCCACACAATTCGATTACTAAAACTACGTAATTAGACCCGGGATGCGGCGGAATCACCCGATGGAATTGCTTTGAGACCAAAATCACTATAATTGCAGAACATCTTCAGCTACCGGTCTTTAGACTGCAACCACCGGCGTCATTGCCGTCACTTTCACACGTATCGAATTATCTGTGTCTGTCTCGTTCTCACTTTTATTCTCATATTTTTTACGACTCTGTTTAAAGAGCTTATGTAGCTGAAATCTGCCAAAGGAATTTGAGATTAATAACTCTAGAATAATGTGCAAATTCGACTGGCCTTTCTATTTCGTTATGTCGCACTGTTGAGGTGATTGAATTACTATTATTTAAGGTACTGCCAGATAGATGTAAGTAATACAAGTTCAATAATAACTTTGTACGCGAAGCAAATCGTAGTATAACTTGCTGTATTAATATATTAATGAATAAATTAATTTGTTTAAGTGTCACTGTCGTCCACGAATATCGGCGACCACTTACTGTTTGACAGGGGATTTAAATATTTATCGTCATATTTCATCATTAAAATGTTAACAAACAATACCTGACCTAAAAATGTCAATAAAAGTTATCCTTTGTATCATCATGTCATCAAACAATTAAATTATAAAAAAATCTTCACACAGGTATGTTTAAAAAAAAAAGAAATCAATTCGACTTGTAAATGACAAAGGAAATAATACCTATAAAAACGATTACCGAATTAACCTCTTTATTTTTTTGAAGTCGCTTAATAAAACCCCAACTTTATTAAAAGAAAATATACTATGATAGTATTCTATAAGTTAATTCGATTGGCACGAGTTTAAATTAAGAACAACGAACAAGCAAACGATAATTTGTCAAAATCCTTATCTTCCTCACGTCATTAATTGAGACCAGGTATCGATAAAAAGGTTTCACTGAATCCTCATGTGGCAGCGTCCTTACGTCGAGCTTAGCTCAATTCAGCTGACCCGCCGTCAAAGGCGCCGCGGCATCGATGCGATCCCGACTCGATTTGCCTGCCATTGTAATTATGTTCATTCGATTTTATTTTTATTCGATCAATCGTTTTGTGTCTCGGCACTCAGTAATCCACGGTAGATGACTACTGTTTGGCTTTGGGATGAATCGAGATTCGGTAATCAGATAAATTGAGTCAATGTCTACGTGAGGTTATGTATTTGATGTCACCGATCCAAGCTGTAGCTGTAGCAAAACTTGTATTGATAGATACAAGTTTTAAGAACATTATCAAGAAGATATGTGAAGTTCGCCACCCCGCTTACTTGGCCATCTTGGTGGACTACGGCATGGACCAACA